>JAODKL010000036.1:6597216-6608026 GCA_026780765.1 Petrocephalus schoutedeni | reverse complement strand
TCACCTTTTAGGAATCTGCGTACTTCTGCCATTTTGAAAGGTGCGAGCATCTTTCTGACTGAAGGAGTATGTTAATTAAATTTATTCAAAATGTCGATTGGTACTGCATTTAGAAGTGAGTCCACCCATCATCCATCCATCCATCCATCCATCCATCTTCTATGACTCTTTATCCAGTGGGGGTCTTGGAGTGATGTAGAAACTTCTTATAAAATACCATTATCAGTCACTGATCTCTAAAATCAATCAACAGCAGGGCAGATACTGAAAAATCTACCGCAGTCATAAAATTATGAAACTATGAAACTATAAATAGGAACTTTAAACAAACAAATAACAGGGATAACAAATAAGGCAAGTTGCCGGCAGTTCTGTCAGTTCTGTCATATATTCAAGTGTGTAGCTATAAATTCTGGGCCCCCCAGAATTCTGGGGGGGGGGTAGGTATGGTACATTTTGGGCCACTATAAAATTCGGGGCCTATCAAATCTGCCAGGGTCTCCATGCCCTTCTTACTTCCCTGAATATATTGCATGTCTCCATAAGCCATGATTTTTAGTATCTGTAACTCCGCATATATGATGTATTCCAGACTGGTCGTTATGGTGGAATATGGTCAGGCCTGTAACATTTTTCCAACCGGAGTGACCTGTCACCCGAGCCTTCCCGCAGGAGCGTGAGTTTGGCCGGCCACCTGCAGGGGGAGTGTGGAGCAGCACAGCCTGGAGGGGTCCCGGGCCCTTCGGGGGCTGTGAAAAATAATTTCCCCTCTGTAGAAGCCGTTTCAATCGACGGCTTGGACCGGACGGGAGAAATATGAGCCACGTATGAGGAATGCATGGCGACGGAGTCCACGGCGCTGATCGCCAAGCTGGGCCCCCCATCCCCCATCTCCCGGCTGCATTCCATTGTGATGTTTACAAACCCCATGATCTGCTGTGACGATACCGAACTGGTTTCGTCTAATTAGCCCCAAACTTCCACGCAATGCGTGTGGGTGTAAAAGATGACGTCTTCATACGAACCAGCACAAGGCAATGAAAAAAATGGCCAATTAGTGGCCATCACGCTCTGTGGATTATAACTGCTAGGTTATGGCAGAAACCCCTACCTGGGCTTGTCATTAGGAGCCCCGAGGAGGAAGCTTTGTCATCCACACGTGGGGGGAAGGTAAAGCCATCAGGCACGTGCTGTATCACCGCCCCCCCACCTTTGCTATTAACGTGCCAAACCCCCTCGCCCCCCCCATCCTTCTCAATTCGTATTCTTGGACAGCGACACAGGAATGCACAAAAACATGCTAATAACCTCCGCAGAGATAGCGTTCCTCGCCGATAAGCGGCCAGACCCTCGGAGGCGTCGTTTCGGGGCCTCAGACGCCTCCCCTAGGAGGAGCAGGAGCCCTCAGCGCTGGAAAATCACCGTTACGGAAAAACTCTTTTATGTGGGATCTCCAGCGAGGGCTGATGCTCCCCTTTTTTCCATCAGTGTGGAAAGTCATCGTTATTTTTACGGGGCAGCGAGAGCACTCCACGTGCGGAAAAGTCCGGAACGCGCTCCCCCTGATGTGCGGGCTCCGTTCTGAGAATGTCCCCGGCCAGAGAGAGCGTCCCCCAGTGGCGGGGGGAGGAGGGGAGGTCGCAGCGGGTGACGGCTTTTAAATGAATGTGCGGCACACGGCCGTTTAACTGAATGATATTTATAAGTGAAAAGCGTCCGTGCGAGGACCACATTATGTCATCGAGATCAAAGGCTGCCGGAGAGTGCGATATCTCCCCCACCTAGTGGCTGCCAAGATACTGCACATGCCGCAATCTGGTTCTTATTATTTGATAAGCTTCCCATATTTTAAAAGGTATTTTAATAGCGTGGAGCTATTCCTTTCAAGGCAGCGTGCTAACTCTCGAATGACACGTCCGGGGACCTTTCTTTGCCGGGCCATTAGGGGGCGCTACATAATTATTGCACAATGGCATTTTATCGCCGAGGCCGCCGCGGTCGTCTGCCGTGACGTTGGAGTCCTTTCCTCTTGTTTTCCATTCACTCACTCCTCTGTTACTCATTACACTAGCATCCCTTTCCGTTTACGCGTTGATTTATTTCAAAGTTGCCCGTTTATTTTTTGCCGTCCCGGGAGCATGTGGATTTTTCGGCCAATGGAATGCCAGCTGTCAGCAGGGTCCTCCTCGTTGCCTAATTCCGCGTCGCCTAATTACTTCATCGTGTCTGATACGTGCGAATGAGCCCGGCCAGATGCGGAGGGCGCGTGGCAGCGCCAGCCGGCGGACGTGAGGGTGGTACCTGCGATTTCCCGCCTTTTCTGCACGGAAGACGGTCCCCAGACCGCCCATCCCGGTCCTCCTTGCCGAGCAGGAGATCAAGGGTCATTGTTCCTTATAGATTCCGCAGACCACAAGCAGACCCACTCTGCAGGGGTTTCGCAGGAGGGTCATTGTTCCTTATAGGCTCCGCAGACCACAAGCAGACCCACTCTGCAAGGGTTTCGCAGGAGGGTCATTGTTCCTTATAGGCTCCGCAGACCACAAGCAGACCCACTCTGCAAGGGTTTCGCAGGAGGCGTTTGGATCATTTACCGACATCAGAGGTTGTTTGTCTGATGAATTATTGGGTTGCTACTCTGGTATGTGCTTTGTGGTAATTACAAAGGTCCCTACCCACCCCCGCTAACTGCTACACAGCACGCCGCCTCGGTGCGGGCGCACCATCCTACAGTGACTCTTTTGTTTTCTGGAGATGGAGGGTGGTGGGGCCGGCGTGGAGAGTATACATTCCCACTGACAGAACCTGCAGAATATGCCAGTCTCCTCAGACAGGCCGCTTTTATGAAGCCAAACAAAGACTCTGGACCTGAGGGCAGTGGAGCATTGGAAGGTTACTCTGGAGTAATGGAAGGTTACTCTGGAGTCTTGGGAAGTTACTCTGGAGTATTGGAAGGTTACTCTGGAGTATTGGAAGGTTACTCTGGAGTCTTGGAAGGTTACTCTGGAGTCTTGGAAGGTTACTCTGGAGTACTGGAAGGTTACTCTGGAGTACTGGAAGGTTACTCTGGAGTACTGGAAGGTTACTCTGGAGTCTTGGAAGGTTACTCTGGAGTACTGGAAGGTTACTCTGCAGTATGTATTTACCATGATGCTAAACGCATTTCTCATGGAAGAAAAAAAAATCACATTCATCTCTGAGCGCCTTGCCGTCTCTGTGCGGTTTCCCGGGAATTCGGGATTCTTTGATGTACGATGGACCAAATGGAGAAAATCGAGCGGTGCAGCAGTTTCAGCCTCCCATGGGCTCATTTGATTTTGGAAAGTCAATCATTTACTCTGTTTTTACACAAAGCGCTGTAATTTACTAAAACCATGATGCTCAGCTGGGTCAGTCGCATTATTCTGCAATTAGGTGATTCATAAGATAGTCACGTGGGAATCCACCCGGACTGGCCCCTGGCTACAGCTGGGAGGACACCTCTGGGGAGTGGTGCATTCTGGTTGTACAGTCCGTGCGGGGAGAGCTCTGCCCAACCGCGTGCACGCAAATGCAGTGACACTTTGTGACCTCCTTCAACTCTACGCCTGAACCTCGCAAAAGAAATAGCCGTGGTGGGGCGGGGCGGGGCGGCGCGGGGGCGGGGGCGGGGGGGCAGTCTTTGGCCTGTTGCAAACCAAATGTTTTTGTCAACGCGTCCAGGCCTTGATAGCATTACCGACTTCCTGGTGGCCTGTTCTTTATAATTGTCATCTGCTCGCGCCGACATCTGCGGCCGCCTTTGAGCCCCCCCGCCCCCCCCCCTTCCCTCCACACTTTATAAATAGACCGCATTATGAAAGAGACCCCACATTAACATGTAACATTCACTGGCTGTGGGGGTCAGCGTCCACCCAGTCCGTCAGAAGAGCGTCAGTACTGCGGGTGACCTGTTTCCTAAGACGTCTTTCTGTGATGTGCAATCATTTTTGTTTTAATCCCCATCTTTCCGTTTGAAAGTCAATTCGCTGGAGGGGAGAAGAAAAATTCTTCTCCTCTTTGATCCCCTTTATGATTGTTTTATTTGTCTTGGCCACATCCTTTCCACTTCCTTACTTGACAAAAGATGCTTCGCATTAGGGCTGTGGGGGTGGGGGTGGGGGGGTGCAGTGTACATCCACGCCATGCCTCCAGGGGCACAGAGGTGGGCACAGCCCAGATGCTGTAACTGTCACCCCGCATTGATTACATTTATTAGCTGTTGCACAACCCTCCAGCTGGCGTGGGTGCAGTCTGATCAGATACTGGTTTCCAGATTCCAGAATCATCTCAGCTCCATCTCCATGGTAAGGACCCAAAAAATGCGGGCCCAGACCTCCATACATTTGGCTCAGTTTTTTCATGGGTATCATGACGGAGGAAAGGTTTGAACATCTCTGTCAAGGCTTGAGCTTTATGTTATCAAAACCTTCTGGTACCACAGCTTAGTGATGGTTTTCACCAACGGAAGATCGAGACCTTGCCTCTCCCCTCCCCCAAAACTCACCTGACCTCTCTTCTCCTGGAATTAAAAGTCTTAGGTCAGAGACTGGAAGCAGGACCCAAGCACCCTCTTCTTCTCTAGCCTTTGTTTACTCTGTTCTGTATTCAGTGGCTGGCTCCTTCCCCTCCTTTTGTTTGACACATGTTGTGTTCTCCAACCCCCCCCCTAACATCTTGCCCTTTGGTCATGCTAGTCTGGGTCTGTGCGTGCCTTTGCCTGTGTTGCCGCCTGGTAGAGAGGAAACAAAAGATTTATTCAACGGATGTGAGCCCCCAATCACAGATGCTGGGGGGAAAAAAAGTACAGCCACACGACGGAGCCGAGGATTCTGTCGCAATGGCAGCTTCCGCCTGGTCGGTTTACCGTTCGGCCTCCAAAACGCTCTCGCCCCCCTGAAGCGGCGCCACACTGCACGCTAGCTGAGAGGGACCCCAGGCGTGTTCCGTACCCAGCCTCGCTGCAGGTATCCAGGGCACAGGGTAACAGGAAACAGAGTCAAGGGCCCCTGACTCACATAATGCTTTGTGAAAGGCCCTGTCAAAAACAGGAGAAAATCTAAGCGATTCTGTGATTCGAGCCACTTTCGATAAAAACCCTTCCACAAGGATCACGGGAAGTAAGATCCCCGAGCCGGCAAACTGGTTAATACGATCCCGAGTCTGTCTGCCGTGTTACCATGACGTAACGTATTTGCAGGAGAGTCACAATGTGAGACGTCCAGCATGCAGCAAGTTTTCCCATCACTGATGCGCATGGTAGCCTGATTGTGAGTCCGTACTATGCTGGCATTACGGTTTAGGCTGAGACCAATCCGTCTGACGCGGGACTGCCACTGCCATCAACAGGTGGGCAGCTGATTAGCAGGCCTGCCTGGCACAGGGATGCTCTACAGAGTGGAGGTCTGTGCTGCAGGACCGGACCTGAGCCCACATGTGTTATGCATTGGACTTGACAAACAGGCCGCCTCCCTGGCAGCCGTCCCACCATCAAATGCTGCGGGAAGCACTGCGGTGTGTGCCATTGCATGCAAAGTACCCCCCCCCCCCCCCACCAGCAACACCCTCCGTCTCTACTGGAGAAATATGGCGACCATCAGTGTAGGACGTGGAAGTGCATTACGGTAAATAAAGGGCCACCAGAAGTTGAAATGTTTATGTGCGATCTTATAAAAGCCTAATTAGGCTGGGCTGGGCAGAATCTTCAGTCCAGGACCTCAGACAGAACAAAATACACAAAGAGTGGCTGGCCGCTCCTGCAGGCCTCCGAGCCCCAGCCGGCCTGCAGCCCCCAGCTACAGAAAGTGCTGTGTTTATGATAGCGAGCGTGATTGCAAAGCCGGGCTGCAGAAAGCCTCGGCGAAGCCGCGGACAGGAATGTCCCCCGGTGGAGGTGCCCGTAATGAGGGGGTGCTCACTGCCTGACCTTCAGCGATGCCCATAGGCTTTACCGCCTGTGGCGCACCAGAGCACCATGTGGGGCGTCTGAACCTTCCAGTCTCAATTCCAGACTCGTCAAAGGAGGAAACACGCGCTCCTCCGCTCTGTCCCGGGGGGTATTTTTTTACGGTAGATTTCCGGATTACGTGTTTGTATGTCTCTGTAATCAGACGAGAAGCTCTGCTAATGCCAAAGCCGGCATGGAGTCACGCACGGCCTGACACAGCTACGGGAAAGCGGTGGCCGGATCAGCTCGCGGCTGTCCAAAGCAATCAAACTGATTTTTTCAGAGTGAAAAATCAGATGTTTATTGCGCACTGTCAGTTCCTTCGGCGTGTGTGACCCTGGGGATGTCTATCTGAGAAGACTGTTGTGTTTAGGCAAGACCTTGCCAATATTATTCAGTGTCCAGCTTTTGATTCATCATGAATCGATATTTCCTCTTGGGCGGCTGGCATGGTGGGCACACGGCCTCCTCGCACCTCCGGGGTTGGACCTTCAGTTCCCGCCTCTGCTTTGTGTGCATGGTGTTTGCATGTCCCTTGCCATGAAGGTTTCCTTCTGTGTTCTCCAGTTTCCTCCAGCGGTCCAAAGACATGCATTTAGGTTAATTAGCGTCTCTAAATAGTGTGTGACTGATTATGTGTGTATTTGCCCTGGGATGGACTGGCATCCCTTCCAGGGTGTACCTCATCCTTGTACCTGGGAAAAGCTCCAGGCTCTCCATGATCCTGACCAGGATAAGTGGTTAGAAGATGGATGGATTTTCCTTTCAGCTCTTGTTGAAAAGTTACATTTTCTGCAATAGCAGGAGACCAAATGCAGGTTCTCCTATTTGTAAGCACAGATGACAATCCAATTATGCTTTGTCCTTTGTGCCCCTGCGGAGGACTGCAGAAAAGGCACACGCTGGCTTTGGGCTCCTGGGATTAGGTAGCGTTTCTGCAGTCTGAGTCAGATGTGAGCCTTATGACGCATCGTGGCCACCGTCTGTTGTCCACATACCGCGCCAGATCAAATCTGGAAGTGACACTTTGTGAAAAGGTTCTCGACAGCGTGACGGAGATGCACCTGAAATTTGCAAACGAATTGTGCTGTGACCTGGTGCTGCTGGTCTCATTTTGGTGCATTTGAGCAGTATTGGGGATTGTCTGTGTCTGAATGGAAACGCGTTTCCCTGGCCTGGTCTTCCTGGGCCCGGCGTTTCCCTGGCCTGGTCTTGCTGGGCCCGGCGTTGTTTATGTTTACGAGTTCCTCAGCGGCGTCGCCGGCATGTGGATGAGAAAATGAGAAACAAGACGAAAGCGGTAAATGGAGGATCCTCCTCCGAGATGCTAAATTAGAGGCTCTGTCTGCTAATGGCTGTATATCTTCTTAACTAAAAGAGAGAACCAATTACAGACTAACCACGAGGTCTGCGGTGCATCTCACTGGTTAAGGAAAAAAAAGAGGCTGTTTGCGCTCCGAGTTCGCCGGTGTCCCGAGCGTGTGGCGGGTGCACGCTGCCCCGCCCACTCACAGTGACGCCGCCCAGCGCTGGGCAGGGATTGGCCGAGCTGCAGATGCCATTGCCTCCACTTCGAGGGGCCTCGTGTCGACACGCGCGGCCAAAGGTATTTTTGCACCACGGTCTGCATTAGCTGCAGTGGGAGGAACCTCAGTCTTTCGCTACATTATCAAAACCGGTTTATGCGATTGGACACGTCAGCATCTGAGCCTCCATGCTGCACAAAGTAAACATCTTAAACAAGAATTTGTTGCCTTGCCATCTGCACGGCACGCCTGAGCCAGTGCCAGAATGAGTCGCCTGTGGCTCGAACCCTTAGCCACAATGCCACCTGCCACATCCATCTTTGCCCTAACCGCCAAATTCACCTGCTTAGCGAGTCTTGGCCAGGCTGGCCCTCGGATAACTGCCTCATTCGTCCACCGGTCAGACCTGGGAGGGGTTGGTGGGGCAGGCATCCCAGTCCATTAATCACCGGCCCCCCCCCATGACTTGAGGGCTTGCAGGCCCGATGTAGACCAGGTCAGGAGGGACTTCCCAGTCCATGGGGTGGGATCACGGCTATGCTGTCACGCTAGGTTGCTTGAGTCACACTGTAGTTTGTCTCTTAAACGACTTTAGAAGCGGCGCTCAAAAGGAATCTCACAGCCACGCAACTGTCAATGACTTAATCTGTCATGGCTGTGTGTGAGCCATCGTCTGTCCTTCCTTGATATTCTAGATCTTTCTTGAAGACCTACCGCAGGCTGGGGCGTCACTGACACTGATTACATGGGGTCTTTGGCATTGCTTGGCTGGGAGGGAGCAAACATTGCTGCTGACAGGCTTTGGTAGAGAGGGGGGCTGTTGACAAAGCAGGCTGGGAATTCGGCGGGTCTGTTGAGAGGGAGGCAGGCGACCCGGGAAAATCGGCTATGCCCGGGTCCCACTCCGTCACGCTATTTCTGCCAGATGGCCTGTGCGGCACCCTGAATTCCCCTCCACAGCTCTCAACCATTTCCTGGCCCTGGATTTTACACCACATGGGGTCCTCAAAGGTGTGGTCGTGCCCAGGGCAGCATGCCTGAAGTCTTTTCTGTTTGGCGGTAGTAGGTGTTACTGAGATTCCTCATTATTAAAGGTATTTATTTACACTGACTGAGGGTAAAGAGAACTGTTAACTCTGGTAGCCCTTTAATGCAGGAAGTGCCAGAAACCCTTTAAAGGGGATGATTTGGGGGAAAAAACAGCCCTTCCAACAGCTTGGTGCACCTAAACATCCCATTTCCCCTTTTCACTCATTCTGGCATCTGGAAAGCTCATTTAGGGTTCCATGTCGGGGGAGGAAAGGGTCAGTTTGCAGTGGAGTTGCGCAGTGGTCCGGGCCCCCCACTCCTAGCACTAGTGTAGGGGTCCTGCGAAGGAGGCTAAGGACTGGGTCTGGACCCCTGGCAGGAGGGACATCCCTGCTCCACGTCTACACACGGCTCCCTGCATCACCTTCATCAAATTACCAGTTTGAAGGTATTTAACTGCTTTGCGTGTGTGTGCGTGTGTGTGTGTGTGTGTGTGTGTGTTTGTTTTGCCACAACAGAAAGACTTACAAATGAAAAATAGGAGAGGAAATGAGACAAAAACAGAGAGAGCCATCAGTTTGTGGGAGGAGTAGATTTGCTCTTGATGTCATGGGATTTACTAGATGATACATAGTGGTGACTTCATCGTGGAGCCCTGTGAATAGCAGCCCCCTGGGGGTGGACCCCGGGTCCCAGGAGATCCCAACTCGCTCTGCTCATTTCCATGCCTGCAGGTTCAAATGTGGGATTCTGGACTTGAGGAAAACACATTTCACTGCATTCCCAAGGCGGCCGCGGGACGGGTATCTTACTCTCTTTCAGGGGCTGCCATTGATGTTGTTGTCGAACTGCGGTTTGTCAGCGCAGTGACAATTCCTGCTCCGCCGTGCGAGCGGGGCCCGAGGCCTTCCAGACACGTCTGCGCGGGCCTTTGTTCACCTTCCAAAAGGCGCAGAACCTCCCCACTGAGGCCCGGCTCCCACGAGCCTCCACTTTGCTGAAGCAATTACCCATAGCTAGTTTGGCTCTGCGTTCACCAGCAATTACAAACTGTCTCCCATGTGCCATGCGTGGACTGATTCAGCCCTTTGTCAATTGTGCATAACAAAATGACAAATAATGCCACAGTGTTCTGCCAGCCGCCACACCGGTAAAGGTAGCATACTCTCTCAACATGAAATAAGATGATCCTGCAAAAATCTTTTCTTAAACTTAAATAACTAGTTCATTTTTAACTCAATTTAAGATGCATTCAAGTAAAACACACTGCAATAAAAATCCATTTTTTTTCCTGATTGCAAATATCGGCTCATTTATATCGACGAGAGTTGTTATTTTTATATTGAAAATCTTTTTAGTAACCGACACAATTAGGGGATTACGTCCTGCTGTATGGTAAACCTCTGTTGGTGAAAAATATTTTATGATTAAACATTCGCACAAAAGCTTTTATGATTAAATATTTCCGCAAAAGATTTTATGATTAAATATTAGCTTGCAATTTTGGTTTTTGATCAAAATTAGCAAGTACATTAGCCAGGCTGGATTTAAGGAAACTATTTAATTAAACACAACCTGAAATAATAATCCTGTCCAATGTAAAACGATTTTCTTTAGTATTCATGACAAAACAACATGGTTCTTTAATAGCCAAGAAAAAATATCCCAGTTAAGCCTCCTCTGCCGTTTCTCTTTCCTTAAAAGGGCGCTTGACAAGGTTACAAGAAAAACAGAGATTTACTAGGAAACTGTAAAGTTGTTAAATTTCTCCACAGAGAGATGCATAATACAGCTTTGGCCACATCTATGGAGTGTATGATAAAGCGCAGGAAGTGTGGGCCACAAGCACTGCTCGCTCGCCGGCTTCCCACATTAGCGGGGAGCAGTTAAAGGCCGCGGTGCCGCCGCCCGCCTCTCTCAGCTGACGGGGGGGGGGGGGGGGGGGGGGGGCGCGGAGGGCAAGGCCTGCAGCCTTCAAACGGCCCGTCAGAGTAACGCAGTCTGTGATGTAATGGTCGTGATGGAAGGATATACCTCAAAAATATGAACAGAATAAAACTGGAAAAAAGAACCAATTGCTAATTATTCCAAATCCTGGAAAGTTAGGAATTTTGAAATTTTTTGAAGTTAATTCTTCCATTTAATGAGCCAACCTGGGATATTGAACTCAGAAAGCCAACTTTAAAAATCCAAAAGCCTGCTCCGAAATTTTAAAACGAGCTTCTGAAGGTTAATGCCAGCAGGACTGACAGTTTGATTCCTTGAGATTATACTTAGCCCTGTGATTATA
>JAODKL010000036.1:6545437-6563804 GCA_026780765.1 Petrocephalus schoutedeni | reverse complement strand
GCCTACTAACAATGAATGCAGACCCCGGAAGCCTACTAACAATGAATGCAGACCCCGGAAGCCTACTAACAATGAATGCAGATCCCGGAAGCCTACGGTGGCACAGTCTCTAGCTGCTGGAGATGCTGATCGTTGAAGCCACTGCACTGAACATGCAGTTTAGCTGCGTAGCTGCAGGGAGAAGCAGGTGGGAACTCCTTGCACACCGGCCAATGGATCTCAGTTCCCAGGAGAGACTGGAGAAGCTGCGTTTTTAGGTCAGCGTGGGTTTTTAAAAAAATTTGTTAAACTTTGCATAACAACAGCTTTTTTTAAGAACGCTGAGAGAATAATAGCAAGTGTAATATATATCTCAATTGGGGGGAAAGTAGTTAGTAGAGAAAGAAAACTCATGAGCCCCACCGAGATCGGGGGTGCATTAGGAATGCTGGAGGGGAGCTTGGTGGGGGGCGGTGCAGCCTGCCACCTCCGGGCTTCCGGGTGTGAATGTCAGCCTGCATCCTCCTCGCATGTCGCATGGGTCTTCCTCGGGGACTCCCCCCCCACAGTCCAAAACCATGCAGCGAGGCATCTGGAACTTGCCCATAGGGTGTGATTATGAATGTATGTTCCCTGCGATGGACAGACATCCCATCCAGGACGTGCCCTATGCTAGGCTCCAGGCTGCCTCCATGACCCTGTGCTGGCTAAGAGATGGATGGACGGATGGAATGTCAGAGGAGACCTGAGACTCAGTTCGTATCCATACCTAATGTGGGGAAGATCTCGACCCTGCGGGGCTTTCGATCTGGCATAACGCCTGGCACATGTTCCCCTTTCGGGATCTCTCGTCGCCTAACCTCATTCACGTTTGTTTTGTAACTGAAGATAACCTAAATATGGCGTCCGTTTGCAAGTTTAAGAGAGAAAAAAATCTCCAAAATGATACTACAGGGACGGCTTTTTGCTTTACTGGAAAGAATAATGGATTCGGCAGCCACGGGCACTCACGCACAGTCATCAAGTGATAAAGTAGCATTTAATGTATTCCAGGAAGAGCTAATTAACCTCCCACTGCACGGAAATCGCAGAGGAAGCGACTGTCTCCAAAAGCCGGGCGACGTCAAGGCAGCGGTGATCCGGTTGCCGGGTCCCCATTCCCGACTGACACCGGCATCGAATCCCGCGGACAGTAGCGGGCGACGTCAAGGCAGCGGTGATCCGGTTGCCGGGTCCCCATTCCCGACTGACACCGGCATCGAATCCCGCGGACAGTAGCGGGCGACGTCAAGGCAGCGGTGATCCGGTTGCCGGGTCCCCATTCCCGACTGACACCTGCATCGAATCCCGCGGACAGTAGCGGGGAACCAGGACGAGGAACCGCGGGGGGCCAATAATGACAAATACACACGAGAACAAACAAAAGCTGTAGCTATGTTGCCTGTAACAGAGGAGAGGGACTCGAGAAACCTGGGATAGATCGACGGGCGTCACGTACAATCGGAGGGGTACCATTCGGGGCTGCCAAGAGGCAGTAACCACTCCAGCTCCCCCAGGATGCAGGCTGATACTCCAGCCCTGCTGGGCCTCACAGAGCCTACACACAACTATCCAGGCTCAACAATGGACAGCTACACCCCAGCCCTCTCCCTGTATTATGCTGTGTAAGGTCTTAGGCATTTATTTTGGTAGCTAGAGTATATTTTCTCAGACCAAAAAACAATTTAACATTACAGCATATGCAAATTAAGAGTAAACACAATTAAAACTAACAAGAATTTCTTATGTTCTCCAAAAGGTTACTGACGTCTTGTTGGATGGCTAGAAGAACACGGCTTCAGTTCCCAAACCCCTCAGCCATTCCAAGTATTCGTTACAATTCACCTTCAGATAATTTATTTTGTTTAAAAAGTCAGTGAGGTATTGATTATCCATAGAAGGCAAGGCAGTGGTCCCGTCAAAAATACACAGGTGTATTGGATAGTTCCTGCAAATACTTGTGTGACTTTAGGACAGGAAATGTCTAAGATATAATATTGGTTTTACACCTGCATAAAGATCATTTAAACATTTTCTTTGACTTTCGCATAGTACATTTTTCGCATGTATAATTTTTCCTGTAATAGTGTTTTCTGAATACTGGGACCTGCACTTTCCACAGAAAGGGTAGCCTGGTCTGGAATATCACTCCCCCCCCCTCGCCAGGCAGACGCCACCTAACCTGGACTGGAAATGCCATCCAGGTGTAACTGATGCTGCAGCTGACACTTTTAGGCAAACTTTGAAGTACGCAGGGATGTGACGTTCCGAGGGAAACAATTCTCTGTTTTATTCTTTACAGCAGAAGCCCTAAGGGACTCCGACTCTCTTAGATTCAAATGAGAAGCACTTGTGCTCCTGCCCTCTGGGACGTCCTGCTGTTCCTGGGACCCGCCTGTGACTGTTTGCGATGGCGGACGGCCGGTGACGCCTGCCTGTTCGAGGCCTTCCTGACGCCCCCCTCTGGCTGTGCCACCAGAGCAGGGCCTGTCCAAAACGCTGTCCCCAGTGCAAACGGTAAATTAAACATCCCAGCTGAGCAGAAGGGGGGCAGGCAGGGGGTCTGATGACACGCGATGAGTGGGTGACACCTCGTCACGGCGAGACATTCCCGCCCGCTGTCTAGGCGCTGAAAGTTGCACCGACTGTGGGCCCTCCACACCCCCCCTCCCCACCCCACATCCAGATAAACGTTTGGTCCCCGGGTCCCCACAGCACTTAGCTGGCCTGACTCAGCGAGACAGAGCCGACCCCTTTGATGCAGGAGAGCCGGGTGGGGGCTGGCAGGCACAGCAACGCGGGGCGCCCGCGCCACAGCGCTGCCCGGAGGGAAGGTGGGGCAATGACATCCGTAATAACACACAAACACAGCTCTGCAGTACAGAGCAGCTGTCGGGGGTTCAGCGAAGGGTACCTCAAAGAAAACAGGAGGACGACGCTCACACCACATATCGGCAATATTATCGCAAGGTGACGTCCATGCTAGATGTCGTGGGAGATGCCACTGGCTTAGACCCCCAGGCAGGGCTGCCCATAAGGGCGAAGGACAGGGATAGCTTTCACAGGCCCAGACACTGGGGGGCGTGGGTGCCTAAGGGCCTCGTGAGTACTGGGACAGCTGGGTACCTGAGGAGCTGAATCGACCAGGACACCCCAGAACCTCCCAACCCAATGCTGGCTGTAAGGTTCTGGACGGCCCAGCACCCTGAGTGTGTGCACGATGAGGCTGACAGACGATTGGGGGGGGGGGTGGGGGCGCTCGCCTTGCCATCTGCTAAGGAGCAGTATCCAACTTATCTGGCTCTTAGCCCCATTAGCTGGGTAATGGAGGCTGATCACTGGGGGAAACGGCTTGTAACAAATGAAGGGAGCTCGGGCCCGTCTGGAGAGCCGCCAGCGGCGGAGGACGCCCCCCCCCCGGCGCGCGGCTTGCTCCGGACCGCGCGGGGGACGCTGGGACTAGGAGGAGCGGAACTTCGGGCCTTTGTTGAGTTTGTTCTGTGTGAGAGATGCTCGGCTTTCTTTGGAAGCGGGATCGGCACGCCTTCAGAGCGGCGATCCCACGGGCCCGTCTGTCACCGCGCCCGCGTTGATAAGGAGCTAAATCAACACCGAGACTCTTTATCCAAAAATAACCAGTGCGCACCGTCAGGGGGAGGAAAAGAAGAGTATCAGATGCGCACAAACCTGCTATCTGCCAAATTAATTACAGAGAGACACAAGAAGCAGTTGGGGGGTCATATTAGTGTTCCGAAAACAAACAGAGTGCTATTGTTGCGGGCACTGGGGGCTTCTGCACACGCCCCCTCACTCCGGTGCCGACTAATGAGCCCCATTGTCTCCCCAGGTACTGGTGATTATGCTAATTGTGCTCCAATCACAGGTACCAATCAAGCTCCCTCGCACGAGGTCCCCCTATCCTGCACCCTTAGTCGGATTCCGCCGGAACGGGCTGCAGACCCACAGAAATCCCAGGTTACAGTCAGAAATGTCGTGTGAGAAGCAAAAGCGATTGTAAGGCTTGGGTGACATCCTTACACATATTTATATTTGTTGGGGGAGACGGCTCTCTCAGTAATGCCAGCTGTGCTGTGATTTCAAACGTAAGTATCACAAGCACACCGTACTGTTTTGTTCACTGCTATTATTCTCAGAAATCTGCATTTACATTTGTAACAGGCACTAAATGCAGTTCCTGTTGGTGAAACAGGCAGGTCCTCATAGACAGGAAACTATACTACCAAGGGCTTCAGCTGAAATCTAATAAATAACCATATTTTATCTAGATGGGGTATTCAGACCCTTCAAATCAGAGCCGACCATGAATTACAGACTGTCCCTCACACTGCTTTAGAACAATGTCGGGTGATATCTACCTCTGCCTTGGGAATAAATCTGAGAAGCTAATATTATTCTTGTAAATGTTAATGCCAGTGTACTGTAGGAGGGCTGTTACAGGCTCGGGGAGCCCTGCCACCTTCCATCCCCTGGTTTGTGAGAGATGGATGGTAAGGTTTAATGCCGCCTGGTCCTGCACGGTGGATTAGCGCTTCTTAGGAAAGCCGGCCATGTCAGGCTGACAGGGAGCCTTGTTACCCTGTTGTCTTACAGGGCTTCCAAAAGGCTTCCTGACGGGGGAAGCCGCAGGGCGCCGGGAACCCGAGCCCCATCCTTTACGGACTAAACCTGCCTAAAGCACAATTTGCAGATAAAACATGAAAGTGGGGAGGCATGAAGGGCCTTCTCCGCCGAATCCCACTTCACCTTGAAATCCACCGACTCACAGAGAAAAAGAGGGGGGATCCTTATCCCTCACAGTTCTGTGAACTCGGTTCTGCCCCATTGTGGTTCTCCTGCTGCGGAGGCACACTGCAGGCTTATCGCCGATGACGTTCCTTTTCGCTCCGTCCACCGCCGGGAAGGACAGGTAATCCACGGCGGATTATCACCTGCCTTTTCCACGTCGCGCGGGTGTCGGGGGCTGATAGGGCCCGATCGCAATGTGGATCGCAGAGATAGCATTAATGGGGAGCGCAAATACCCAGCGTCATGCAAACTGCCACCACGTATCCGGCCCGTCGCCATCCGAGTGCCGGGAAGAGTTCCCCCAGCTGCCTGCCGCCTCATAGCACCCGGGGAGCCCGGGAAACAGCAATTCCAGACGCGGTCCCCTGTCGTGTGTGGCGGGGAAACACGGAGTAACGCGAACCGCCCGGAGCGCTCATTTATTACTCTGCTTTCTGCATGCAGGCAATCGGCGAAGCAGCGTAATTAACGTTCTAAGCCAGGGGTGCTCACACTTTTAGGCTGACCAGGTCAAACTGATTTACCTACATTAAAAATGCCAGATGTATCTATATGTATATATAGGCTGGCGAGCCTTGCATCACAGCACAATACACCGCAACACATTTATGGGTCCTTGCGTGGTCCGGCTCCCCCACCCATTGTTTTATATCATTTTCAGTAGGTATAAATCGGAAGGCCAGCTGGGCCACTTTGCTGGCTGGAGTTTTGCATTAGATCGCAATACATGCGCGTTTTGTTTCGGCTAAATCGTATAACAATAATGTCGACGATATTAGCGCGATCCAAGCCGTCCAAAGCTTGCAGATCATCCAGACACCATCTACTCAGTATTAGAAATACGACATCGTTTATTTATTAAAATGTATTTACACTAATTTATTGCATGACCAACACATTATTGCCTTACATTTTAATGCCAAATTAAACTTTAAGTGGAGATTTGAAGATACTGCTAGCATTAATATTTCCAGAATAAGAGGATTAAGAAATGGCACACTTTAAGAACTCCAAGCAGTTGGAGAAAGGAAAACAAAGACTGATTTGGCAGAGGCAGCCATGCATTATGTCTGGAAACCAATCTTATCCGCAGAGGCCCGCAGGCGCTAATAAATACAATTTCATTCCAGTCACAACGATTACTACGCCGCTAATAGGTACTTTGCTGTTCTGTTTAGTAACTAAATAAAAGGTCACCATCTGCTGGAATTACAATTCCAAAAGGAACTCGTATCCACATCTCATTTGAAGCGCACACGGATGACTGGATTGGCTTTCCGGGTCCCCATCGCTACCCGGCTGACTGTTTGCTTCTGCTTAGATTTTTTTTTGACGTTTTCATAATGATGTTTTCCTGCGAGATGAAAGCGGCCCCGTTATAACAGCAGAGGGGGGGCCGAGCTTTCGGCTCCGGCCGAGGAGCGTCGCGGAGACCTGCCCATTTAAAACCCATCCGTCTAATTATGCGCACTGCGCCGAATTATATTTAGGAAACTTCAGACCAGCAAAGCCGGTAAGCGCGACGTGGAGATCACCCTGGCATCAATGGCAATTAGCCCCGGCCTATTCTTCTAATTTAACAAGCCCGCGTGGAAGTGTCGTTATATAATACATTATTTTGTATTATTTCTATGTAAAATACTTTGCCTGGCTTCTTAAATCGTGGAGAATTGCGGGTGTAAATAGAGGTCACGACTGAAGGACAAGGGACCCGCGTAGGCACGGCTCCCCGGGAGCCTCCAGACGGGTGGAAGGAAGAAAAACAACCGCATACCAAAGTAAACTAAGCTCTCATTTATTTCGTTTTCATTTAAAGATCTATTTTCCATTTTCTACATGTACATATTTTTTATTTTCTCTTTTAAAAGTCGTTAATTCCCTCATGCTGGGTGCAGACTCGGCGTGGGAGCTCATGCAGCCGGACATCACAGGGGGCACAGCGGGGAGGAGGAGGGGGGCCCGCGGCTCACACATCCCGCACAACGCCACAGTCCCGTCGGAGCGTCCGGGCTGGAAGCCGGACTGGCCATCCCCACGTCACCCGTCTTCCACAACTCCCTCAGATCACATGCCAGTACACATTTCGCGAATAGAGGAGGAAAACAATTCATTTGCGCTGTACAGCACAACGTCGATCTCGACATGGAAGCCAGGCGTAATCTGTGGTTCTGGGAAGGGTTACATTTGCATCAGGAAGGCGCGGTGTTGCAGTAATGTCTGTAACCAGGCCCTCGCTCGCGCCACCCCGCCCCCCTTGGTCAACCTTGAAGCCATTAACCTAAGCAGTGCAGAACCCGGGAGCTGGGGGGCCGGGGTGGGCAGACCAGCACACGGTCCAGCGTGCTCTGAAAGGCCCCTCGCTGGTACGTCCCCACTCGCCATGCTCAGTGTGTACAGTACGGTGACTTTGATACCAGGATTCATTCGACCGTGGCGTAAACGGGGATAAGCAATAAACCATTTGAGCTGCAAATATTTGCAGTTTGCGAGATACCGCGGGATCTCACTTGGGCGCTAAATGTCTGTTTAATAAGCAGGGAGGACCAATCCAAATCGGAGACATCGTAGCTGGTGACATCAGGGTAGGAGCAGTCGGGTTTTTATAAACTGGCATATCTATGATTCAGATGAGATTTCCAGTCCCTAAAATAAGAATTATGCTCTGGAGAGTGTGTCTGTGCACAAGTCATGTACATCTTTTTTTGTAAGACATGTAGAATTTTCATTGTTTGAAACAACAGATTCACAGTATTTACAATCTTTAAATCCATAGCTACAGAAAACTTAAACATCGGCTGCATCTGTTCACAAAGCTAGAACGAAATTATACACTCAAAGTCCTTTTGTACAAAATAAAAATACATTAGTAAAATAATAAAAAAAATATAACCAAGCAATCTGTGTGACGAGACAGGAAACGGCATTTAAAAATAGCATCCCAACTTTTCAGCTCAGGAAAAAAAAAAACAAAATGGAACAGCACAATGACAACAGACCAAAAGAAGAGACGAGCCAATGACATCTTTGGTGAAGATTCTCTGTCATTCGGTGACATGACTGTGAAGTGCCCAAATTGCTTGACGGCAGGTGAAGAAATAGCCACCTGCTCACACATGCGTGCACAGGGACCAGGGAAGGCCCGGATGAAAGATGTACCTGCTCCTGAAGAAAGCAGTGCTCCCCAAGCCTGGTCTGTGAGGCGCCCATCACAGCAGGGCGTGTCTGTCTCGGTAATGTCCACAAAGTCATGGTCACAGTTCATGACACTACTTGTTTCTGAGTGCCGAGCACGTCGATGGCACCAGTGTGACGCTGGGTGACCCCAAGGGGATCTCTATGGGGAATGGTGGCCAAGGGGACCCCAAACGTTAAAAGATGGGACCCACGCTTGAAATCTGCCTACTTGCAAAAAATAAAAATGATTGACTTTACGTGAATTTAAACTACATGCTCATAAAAGTCGTCCAACGAATGATCTAGGGCTGAAAGCTAAAGGTGCAAGTTCAATTAGGTAGGACAGTCTGACAGATAATGCCCTTCAGAGAGAGCAGTATACAGTTCAAAGTCTGCACAATCTTCACTTTATTGTGTGTGTGTGGGGGGGGGGGGGTGTCAAATTAGCATGCAACAATCGCATTACCATCCATTGGATGTTTGCATAGTTGCATATGAAGCACCGTGCAATGACAACTTTTATCACCCCTGCATTCACTCATTTTTCATGTCACCCAACAAATGCAGCTCATCGAGTGGGCAATACGTCTCCTACACTGCGCACGTACATTTGGACATTCTCCTCCATTCAGAATACAGTTCACAAAAAAAAAAAAAATCTTGTTAAAGTTCTTATATTCTCACCGTCTTCACGGCCAACCATCAACACAGAAACAACAAGCAACCACAGACATAGTAACATACTTAACTGGTCGAGTAATGGAGAGGTTTAAAAAAATAACTGAACTAGAATGGGAGATGGAACGTCTGTGCAGAATATTCAGAACATTGTGTCCAGAATGTTCAGCCAGTATTTGTTCAGCTTTAGCCAACATTCTGCTTGGAATAACTTTTAAAACATTCCATTCAGCTAAAGCCAATATTATGTTCAGAACATGCAAAAAGTTGTATTTTTAGGAATTGGCCTATTGAATATGTTGGTTGAGTTTCTTCTGTGAGACCATGTGGAAGGAGACAGAGGGATCTAAGCAATAGCATGGTGGCCTTATGCTCTCATTCTGGATTAAGACAGGACATAAAAAAGCGAAATAACTGACGACGACGACCACTGACATCCACCAAATGAAGGGTCCGTACACAACATCAACTCAACTCAATCATCTTAAAAAAATTTGGTTACCATGCAGAAAGATGGCTTTATTTAACCATAAACGTGCATTAAATTCCTAAAACCAATACCATTTTAAATAAACCTTTAACTGAGTCCAATTAAAATGGCCAGATTTTCAAGTTAAAAGTTTGTGCGTGTGTGTAATATATATACATATATTACATAAGTCCGCGTGCATGTACATACATACCCACAAACACTAACACACAAACTCACGCACAAACAAATGCACACCTCAGCATATTACCTTTATCTTTCAGTGAATCTGAAGACAAATTTATTTCAATTGTCATACTTAATTTCAACAAATACTTTCAGTACCATAAACGTAGCTGCACATCTAGGACTAGAGCCAGAACAAACTAAATGGGAGACTCTCCTCTATCTTGGTCTGTTGAAACCTATCCATCTGCTTAAAGAAAGACACGCGTGTGCTGCAGTGGACACATTTCTAACATGCATGCAAACATGCAACTGTAGTGTTGAAAACAAATAGCACTCTGTAACAAAATGCAGGTCAGGTCAGCGCCAAACGTTGGTGGCAATTCCCGCCCATGGTAATCCGAATCGACATAAACCTCACGGGAGCATGTGACGTGGCTACCGGAATCCAACAAGACCTCGAGGGGCGACACGGTCCTTTCAGTAAGTCTGCTGTAAAGAAAAGTAAATCTCACCAAACATGAACAATGTGACTAACGGAATATGACACCGCAAGTCTAACTGCGCTCTGAAACTCAGTGTTTCACCAGGGCTGGTGGAAAAAAATAAATAAATCACCGAGGGGAGGAGTTAGTGTCCGTATTCAGAAGTTCCTAGAAAACGAGCATATGAAATATCGTCGAGCGGTTCAGTATCTGTGACAAAAATCTAACATGAATTTCAAATATATAAAATCACCCGAGACTGCACATGTGCGAAAGGACATCGGTTTTCACTGACGTGTCGTGGAGGGCACATGGAAAATGACAACACCCAGAATCCCTTGCTCCAATTACAACTGTTTTGTAATTGAACCCACACACGCTACATATTTGGCATAAACGTATTGTTTAGGCATTATACTCTCATTTAGGAACTGGCTCGTAATCTTGTTTCCTTTATCATCTGTCAATTATAAAATGCTTTCTTTTTTTTAATTTTTTTTACCATTTCTGAAATAAAACAAATCTATAAACAACATATCCATTTTCCAGTTTAAAATCTGCAAGACTTCACACAATGCAGACATCATTAATAACCTCAACAGAGACGACGTTCTGAAAACGTGACAGCAGTAGTAATGGCAAGAGGACAGAAGAGAAAAGAAAGGTTGGTGTTAAGACAAGGAGGAATGGAGGAGAAGTAAAGGGGGAGGGCTGGAGGTCTGGTCACGGACCGTCACACACACGCACGCACACACACAGGAACAGCTGGTAGTCTAGTGCCCCGCTCGGGTCCTCCAAGGCGGGCTTCCTCTCAGGAGTTGAGGGAAAACTGGTCCTGTTCAATGGGCTTTTTCACCCAGGCGCCCAGGCCGGCCTTGTGGAAGGCCTTGATGAGTGTCTGCTTGGCACTGTGGTACTCCACCGCTGCCTGTTTGGCCTCATGGTACGAGCCGGGTTTGGGCACCCGGATACGCAGCGTGGGGGACAGCTGATGGGAGAGGGGGGCGGTGTCAGTAGCGCGTAACGGCTGTGCTCACGGGCAAAAGCACAGGTACAGCCTTCAGGCCTGTGTGTCCTAGCCACGCTTTCTGCTGTACCTTATTGCTTAATCTGAACTAGCGTCAAAAGAGTTAATGACAGACAATTTTAAAAAAAGGTTTGCTCATTTCTTTTCCCATTTTTGCACATAAAACAGGTTAATTTCCAAATGTCATTATCCAGGTCACAAAAGCTTGGCTTAAAAAAGACCTACGTTTCCATTTGCGTGATTCAACAGCCCTCGTTGGCGGTGGTGGGCTCGGCGTAGAGCAGGAGGGCGATCATTTTAGAGGGGAATAATGCCCCCTTTTATGTACTTTTACAATATAAGTAAGATAACATACCAACCAGGAACAACATTTGTGTTACATAGCGTTATTGCTGTTGTTGTTACGGCGGTAGCAGCGAGCTCAGAAGTGGTCCTAGCAGCAGTCTGACGGTCCCTAACGGCTCCATGCCGGACTGTGTGGTGGGGGCGGAGCCTACCTTGGAGTGCAGACGCACCCAGCGGCTGTAAAGGGCGTGCTTGCAGAGGCGCGAGGGCCGGCCCATGTCATCCTTCCCCGTGGTGGCGTTGATTACCTCCAGTGCCTGGTCGCCCACCGCCCAGTTGACGCTGAAGTTGGGGGCCTTGCCGGGCTGCCGCGCCTCCGCGTTGCTGATGCCTGTAGGGGGTGCCGTTGCACAATCACAACGGGGGCCGGAGATTAAGGGGACCGCCACAGAGTTGATACGGTCCTAACCTCTGGATGTGTGATCCAATGACGATCAGCACCCAGCCCGAACCATCGGCTCCTGTATGTGCAGCAGAGGGGCGTGGCCTCTGCCCTCCGCCCCACTGGCCGGATTAGCCCCCCACCCCACTTACCCAGAAGCTCTGGGACACGCACAAACGGCCCCACCTCAACCACACAGAGCTCAGCCCTCAGTGGCCAGTGGCAACCACTGTCCTTCACAGGGATTCTGTCCCCCCACGAGTGACTCAAAGGCATTTCCTCCCCCTGTTCCCTGGAGGCCAGATTCCGCCGGGCCGCATCGGACAGCTCGCGGCCGAAGCATTAGGACCTGCAATTCCGGTTTAATGGGATGAACAGTGCGCGGACAGTGTAAGCCCTTCTTAAAATTCCTTAACCGGAAAAGGTTAATTAGCACTCCATTATCTCCGCCAAGGTTATTTGGGAGGAGGGGGGCTTCACAGCAGGAGTGGGGGTCTCAAAGAGACACCTGGGGGTCAGCGACATGCCAGTTGTGCCCTGGGGCCTCAGCGCGCAGCTCTGTACTGCATGGACCCCTGCCAACAACCCCCCCCAACACTCATGGACACGGGTAAGGCAGTGGGATGGCAGGGAGGGAGTAGCCAGCAAGCTGGAAAGCCAGAACGCAAACAGAGTCCCTGCTCTGTGTAATAACACGCAGCCTGCTTTATCTCTGCAGGACACACGGCGCTGTGGACCCTGGGGGTGTGCTGTACAGACCTGGGGGGGGGGGGGTGACCAGCACAGCGTCACCAAATACAGCCACTTCACGGAGAAAACACAGAGAGCAAGCTGGCAGTCGGCCCGTTCACAAGGCTTACCCGGGAATCAGAGTGCTGGGACTCTCTCAAAACACACCGTTCCAAAGATAAAAATTTAACTTTTATACTTAAGAAAAGGCATTATCTTACAGGTAATGAAAGGCACAGAAGGAGGGGGGAGGGCACACACCAAGCAGAGGCTTCGTTCAAAACCTCAAAAAATGAAATGAGATAAAAACAGAAAATATCCGTCCTAATGAAAGAAGGATTATAGCAAAATAAATTCCATGCTGAGCAAATATCAACTGGAATCGGAAGCTTGTTAACCCCCACTTTAATGTTGAGGACCAGGTTTGAGACCGCGGCCCAAGCGTGGCCTTTTCCTCGGATTACCACGTGTATTTACACAGATTAAGAGACAGGAGGGCCAGCGCGGGGGGCTTCTGGCATTTTGAGGAACTCGGATGCAGGCAGAGTGCGTGAGGCTGACCGCTGAGAAGGGGCCGGTTGAGGGCGAAGGGCTGCGGCAGGTCCTCGATGTCGGCGATGCGCTGGTACATGGCGCGGGACAGGTGGTCGGCATGGTACAGGCTGCCCAGGATGATGCTGCTGAGGTACACGGGCTCCGTGAAGTAGCTCATCAGCGAGCCCTGGATGCCCACCACGTTCCACCTGCGTCAGGGAGACAGAGGGGCTCAGGCTCATGGGACAGGTACGCAGCCCGGGTCCACAGACCTCACCCGAGTCTCGGCCGCGAGACGGGACCGGCTGCACGGCGGTTACGGGGCGCCATGGAAACGCTAGACGGCCTGATCGGGGGGGGGACCAAAACAATACTTCCCAGAAAAGCCGGAGTTCTTTCACAGGCCTGGCAGGAACAATGTCACAAGTACCTCATTTTCTCCTCCTACTGGGTTTGGGCCTTAAAAAGAAGCCCCAGGCAGGCAGGCAGGCCCAGCAGGGCAGGCAGGCAGGCCCAGCAGGGCAGGACTTTCCGCGGTGTCAAATCAAAGCCTAATCAAGGCCGGCCGCTCCCCACATCCGGCTGCAGGCGCTCGAGTGATTGGGGCTTGAGTGAAGCAGCGCCCCCCCAGCCCCCGACTGCCAGCCGGCCGCAATGATCGCCGTCCTGCTCCACGCTGAGCCCGCTGCCACTAACAAGGGCCTCTGCATCGCTACGCACACGGATGTGGCAAATTGGAGCACTTTTTTAACCCTCAGGTGGGGCTTTTAAAGAAACAAAAGGGGGTGGGGGCATGTGGGCCGGAGGGGGGGTGGGAGGTGGAATCTTGGAGATGCTGCCCGTTATACACCGGATAACTGGTCCGTCTATGCCCCTGTCCCACTCCACTCACGCCTGTGGGTCGCTGTCCTCAATTCCGTCTCTCTGGGTTTGGCTGTGCGTGACCACATTCCCCAGGTGCCTGTTTCTGCCTCTGATGTTTTACATGCCTTCGCTAACCCTTAAAGAGCCTTGTAACCCTTAACGAGAACGTAACGTCTTGGGTGATGGATTGGTACAGCCAAAGCCAATAACTTGGCGACAGTGGGAGTGGCCAACAAACAGTCTATGATAATGAGGCTCTGCCATAATACTAATGAGCAGTGTGTCCATATGCCACACCAGGGTGCTCCCTAGCACTTCTGACTAATAGATGGTTTTCACTGATGGTACCCTGCTTAGCCTGTTCCAGTAAGGTGAAGGCTGACATCATTCTCAGTACCATTAGGAGAGAGTCAGTAAATCAATGAACACAAGAACTACACTGCAGAGTCTACCTTCAGAAACCAGCAATGCTACATTCACATAAGACTGTAGCCAGTGCAACAAAGATGTATTGCTGATCCAAACCTGATTTCTGTGTGAGTGCTGTACTGGTTCTGTGTGATCTGAATATGAAAGTAGCTGTAAATTAATGATCTGATTAATGGGGGCTGTGCACAGGCTGATGACTGCTAGGGTAAAAAGGCTACATGTTGGACCAGGGCCAGAATAACATTTCACTGCAGCTCCTGGGACACCAGGTAACTAAGCACTAAGCCCCATCCTGGCTTAAGTCTTTAAATTTGGCCATCAGATATAAAGTTTTTCTATACAAATCATACTTTATGCTTGCCAGAGATGCCCAACGAAAGGTTAAGACGTAGTAAAGTTTAGATTGAGCGTGCGCATTTAAGACTGGAGCAGCACATCTTTCTTTTACATGACATTTGGAGCCCCCGGTGGCGGGAGGCTGACCTTGCGATCTTGTCACTGCAGGACATGGTGAGCAGCCTCTCTCCCTGTAGGACCCCGTCCCAGGTCTGGATGGTGTTGCTGGACCTTACAGGGATGGTCCCCTCCCCGGACTCAATCTTCGTCCTCAGCTGACCCCGTGCTTTCCTGTTGGGGTGTCTGTCTCCTTGGTCTGAAAAGGAACACGCCGCTCCTTTAATAAACACGCCGCCCCTTTAATAAACACGCCGCCCCTTTAATAAACACGCCGCCCCTTTAATAGACACTCCGCCCCTTCAATATGCATGTCAGCCCAAACGCTCACAGAGCAGCTCCCATAGAAGCAGCTTTTTCGCTTGGTCTGTAAAAGTCCTTCACATTACAGATGCAAGGCTAAGAATAACTCAGCACTTTCCTACGGCAATGAAATTAACCAGCGGTTTTAATTAAAATGTAAAATTCTTCAGGTGGTGCAAATGTCTGATTTCCGAGCCAACCAAATTTAGATATCACATTTGATATTGGTATTTTTTATTATAGCATCAAATATGCCTGTCCCATAAACATTAAGACTGAGCTGGCCTGACGGAATGCAGCTGTGCCTAGACCTAAAAGCCATCACCCCAGGAATTACATCTGCAGCTGTTTTGTTGGTGGATGATCTGAGGTGAGAGAGGGGGGTCTGCCTGCCCCCTTGCAGCAGCTAGGGTTAGGCGCCTTACTCAAAGGCCCAACGCCGATATGATTCCTCTGCAGTGCCCAGGGTTCAAACCTGAGCTACGCCCTGCACCCAGCCTCCTTTTGTACCGAATCAGCCGCATGCATACATCCCTCGTCAGTCCTCACAGCCAATCAGCATCTCAGGCATTTGAATCTTCTGGTTTTCTGATTTGCTTCAAACAGGAAGACAGCGATCTGGTCCATCTCTGACCTTGGATTGTCGGTGATGGATCAAACTCCACCCCCCAACTCAGATTGGGGGAAAAAAATACTCACGTCTTGAGGCAATACTTTAGCTCGATGAAGTCATACCCATCAAATGAATTATTCCATCAGTACTCTCTGTATGCCTGTGCGCGCTCTCCAGGACATCCTCTAATTACAGCCCTGCCACCCAGCCAGCTCTTACTGCTCCCCAGGCCTGTCTGCAATTCTTCTACACTAATGGATGCAGAGAACCTATGGACTCTCAACATTAAAGGAAAAAAGAATCTTTCTGAATATCTGTACATGCAGTTTTGGTTCTGCTCAGTAGGTGGTGCAGCGTTTAAAGTGCCGGGTGGCGGTGGCTACCTTCCACGCCCGCCTCGTGGGGGGAGAAGATGCGGGCATCACCGCAAGGCGAGGTGCTGATGTAGAGGTGGAACTGCACGTTGTCCTTCAGCCGGTAGCCATGCTTGTCGCACCGGGTGAAGATGGCCTTCTGCTGCTCCTCTTTGTTGTTGCTACGGGACACGGGGGAGGGGGGAGGGATGTAAATCTGTCCTAAAAGGGAAGTCGGGGTTTGGTGTACCGTACGCCGTAGGTCAAATCCGCAAGCGCGGCTCACATGTAAGTTTGTATTCTGTTTTACTAGCCTTGGATATAATTCAATTAAGCACCTAATAGGGCTGTTAACGAGAAGTCTGATTGAAAACCGGGAAGCATATTAGCGCTGTAATAACAGAGCTTGTTTGCCGCCATTTAGCAAGGCTCTAGCAAGCGGGCCGCCACGTCGATCAATCTCAGTGAATGTGACACGCTGACAGCGGGTCCCGGGGACGAGGAGAGCGCGCCAGCTGGTGGCGTGGGGCGCCCGGCCGGCTTTATGCTAAGTCCCCTGACAGCAGGCGCTGATGGGCGGTGGCGTGGGGTGCACAAGTATCAAAACTGGCACCCTCCCCCCACAAAGAAATGGAATTAAGTAACAGAGCATATAGAGGCATTAGGTACAGGGTAGCGTATGGGTCAGGTGACTCTCCGTACCTGAGGAAGAACTCCAGCTGGGAGTACAGGTAGCGAATGAGGGAGCGGCGGGCGATGATCTCGGCGTGGCAGTCGTTCAGTGCCAGGCCGCGGTCACTCATGTACTCGCCGTTTATGCACTTAGTCCCCGTGGAGACGCAGATTACCTGGGCCTCCTTCACGTCAGTTCCTGGATCGGGGGGTGGGGGGGTGGGGGGTGGGTGATGAGGCATGAGGGGAGGGCTGTTGTTCCAATTCCTATATTGTAGGGGTTCCCAACTTTCTGATGTCCGCGGACCAGTTTATGTCATACAAAAATGTCCCGAATTGGTTAAAATTTGCCAGGATTTGCGGGGGTGGGGATAGATTAATTGATTAATTGCTGACCCGTTTCCATTTTTCCTGGTTCTAAACAGGAGGCATGAGCGTGAGGGGTCATGAAAATGCTGGAATTCTGGCCACAGACCAGTACCAGGGGTTGGGAGCAGAGTCTCATGCTTCTCTGCACTGCCTTTTGCCCCATTATCCACCCAGGTATCTGTCCTCTGCCCTGTAATTCTGTTCTTTCAAGCACGCGATAACACTGAATGGAAGCTTCCCGGGAACCAGGATGTACCTGTGGTCATGACGACGCCGGCCAGGACTTTCCGCCGCGCATGAGGGGATGTGAAGTTGTCGGTCAGCTCGCTGAACTTGTCGACCACCAGACGGGACACGGCGTCTGCCAACACCTGACACACCACAGGACAGCGTTTGAGCGCCACACACGCTGCGGACATACGGCGGCCGAAAGTCGCACCCAGAGACTTACAGACTCGCTGGAAATGGCAAAGCGATTGCTGGTGCAGAGCGAGGGAACACGCTTCAGAAAGACATATCTGTTAGTGCTACTATGGAAGCACCTGACCTTGAAATGTCATGTTGTTTTCCTTATTTGTATGTTTACAGAATAACAGCCAAATAGTCTTTTTGGCACAATGCACCTATAATCCACCCCCCTAAACAGAAGATATTACAATTTCTTGCCCAAGGAGCGACCAGTGAAAATGGTTCCTTTTGCATGAATGCAAACCAAACAGAATTTTAAAATAGATCCAGGACTGCAAATCCCATCATGCACACTGGCATGCTTCACATTGGGGGGGGGAAGCCAAGAATTATACAACCCACCCCCTCGCTGTCCATTCCTGTGACACTAGTCCTGCCATGCATATGGTGTAGAAAATTGCTAGGAAAAGTTGCTGGTACAGTGAGAAAAAATGAAAATGTGCAGGGCATCCTGTCCCGGGACGTCCCAATGCTCCCAGCAGGGGGGCACGTGGGAGACGGAGCGTAAGGAGGCACTCTACTCAGGCGATAAACGCAAATAATCCCATCGTTTAGCATTCCTGCTTCCCTAATTAGCGCGGGCCACACAGAGGGCACCTTTGCTCACGGCAAATTAAATAAATATTCTGGGGTGAAGAATGAATTAGCCAATTAGACAGGAGAAGTAGTGCAGAGAATTAAGCAAGAATTAAGGGGGGAGGGTCTGGACAAAAGCAGAAAGCAGACCCGCAGACCTCATCGTCAGAAAGCAGACTCTGTGCCCGCAGACCACATCGTCAGAAAGCAGACACTGTGCCCGCAGACCTCATCGTCAGAAAGCAGACTCTGTGCCCGCAGACCTCATCGTCAGAAAGCAGACTCTGTGCCCGCAGACCTCATCGTCAGAAAGCAGACACTGGGGCAGCGCAGCCATACGCAGAAGTTACCGGCGTGGCAGTACATTGGCGTCCATAGAACAGCAGGCCAGTTGAGTGTGACTGGGTACAGAAAGACCGCACCTCCTCTCTAAC
>JAODKL010000036.1:6531496-6542535 GCA_026780765.1 Petrocephalus schoutedeni | reverse complement strand
CAAGCACCGTAACAGCTAAGAGGCCGAGTCGGGGGAGGGGGGCAGCCGTCTGCCAGGAACACACATCACCCTGTCGCGTCCACAAAGCTGATGGAACGTCGACTAAATTTCCATTTATAACATCCTCCAGCAAAAGCTCCATAGGTTACTCCTTTGGGGGGGAAGGGGGAGGGGTGAGGGGGCAGAGAGAGAGAGAGAGAGAGGGAGGAAGAGAGGGAAAGAGAGAAGGAGCGAGAGCAGGGAGGCAGGTAGGTGAAGAGGGCGCGTCAGAGAGAGCAGCAGATGGGAGGAGGTGACCCAGGGAGAGGAGAGAGAAACTGAGGAAAAGAGCAAACATTACAAAAGCCAACTGGAAGACAAGCTTAAACCACATTAGAAACACATCCCACCATCCCGAATTCAGCTGCACTGGATCTTACACACACACAGCCATTTACTATTTACTGTGCCATGCTCTCACTGGGTGTAGTGCTGCATATGAGGACCTCGGACGGCTAGGTTTCGGCCATCCGCACGGCATGACCGTCACTCTTTTGAGGACGTTTTTAGAGTCAAACTTCAAAACCAGCGAACCAATTACTTTTGAAAGACACTCATAATCACCAGGCAGCTATTACACTGCGAGGCATGACCTTCAGGTGGAATGGTAGCTCTGCTCCTCGATACTTTGCATAAAATATTCTTGGGGTGCACTGGGAGGCTTTCAGTGTGTGTCATTTTATCCATCTGTGCTTGTGCGTGCGTGTGGGGGTTACGTATATATTATGTGGACATTTGGTCCCCACAATGTCATAAAAGCCTTATTATTCTGACATTGTGGGGAACATTTTACCGGTCCCCATGAGGGGAAACTCAATTTTATAAAAGTCTATAGCCCGGCCTAGCCCTGACACTTACCCGCTCTGCATCTCTAGCCGGCTCTGTGCTGCTGGCCGACGGCCCGGCCTTTATAAGGCAGCAAGCCCGGCCTAGCCCTGACACTTACCCGCTCTGCATCTCTAGCCGGCTTTGTGCTGCTGGCCGACGGCCCCGCCTTTATGAGGCAGCAAGCCCGGCCTAGCCCGGCCTAGCCCTGACACTTACCCGCTCTGCATCTCTAGCCGGCTCTGTGCTGCTGGCCGACGGCCCGGCCTTTATAAGGCAGCAAGCCCGGCCTAGCCCTGACACTTACCCGCTCTGCATCTCTAGCCGGCTTTGTGCTGCTGGCCGACGGCCCCGCCTTTATGAGGCAGCAAGCCCGGCCTAGCCCTGACCGTGTGTACGTCCCCTGGGTCGCTCCCGCCGGCTTATCAGCACCCACACCTGGGTCTTTGTGTCACGCCCGCTCTGAAGGGTGTCCCTATCAAATTCGGGCTGGGGGGGTGGGGGGGCTACAGTTTCTCCTGGTGTCGACACTTCCTACAAAAACTACAGATAGTAAGGCTCTGGGTCTGCTCTGCCATAAACCTGATAGCATCGGGGAAGAGGGCGGTAAGACATGATGAGCGAGACGCTGGTTTGCTCACGTCTGCTGTGGCAGGCCTGCACCTGGGACACGAGGAACACAGAAATGCCAGCCTCACGCCCACGTTCCGGACGGCAACGTCACCCGACAGCCCGTCCACCGTGGAGGTCTGGGACACCCCCACCTAGGAGAGCTGCTCAGGTGAGGCGGGGGCACTGACAATAGATTTAATAGTGTGTCACAGCCCAGTGAACAAAGCCACACACTCAGACACTAGAACCACAATGGAGGGCTACCGTCAAACCGCTTCAGGTTCCAGCTGCCGCTTGTCTCAAACTTCTGAAGAACTTTCGCTGAATCCTTACATAAGACATTCACTGCAAAGAGCAACCTTTCAGAAAGTTTCCTTCTCGTCCTCGGCTGGCCTCTCCTCCGTAAGCTTTTCATGGAGCGGGTCATCTTGCTGAGGATGTACGTCTCACCTAATTGGCTGCACGTCCCTGTAACGATCCTCTAGGTTTAATCAAAGGCTTTAGCAAGAAGCTCTACAGCTATGTAAACACCCCCTGGGAACTTGTCACATGGGAACGGGAGGGGGAGAGATGTCTGCACACCAATTAGTCACTAGCAGCGCAGAAGGGGGGGATGATGAAGGGGTATTTCTCCGCACACTTACTGGAGCTCACCCTCTCATCCGGGCATCGCCAGGACCAGGGATGCCCAGGCTAAAGGCCCAGGCTGCCCCCACCAGGGAGTGTGGGGGCCGGCGCCCGGCGTGCCTGCTTCACACTGACAGGAAGTGGCTTTCCGGCAGCAGCAGATCAGAAGCGCAGCTCCTGCCAGACCCCACTGCAGCATTACCGGGGCTCTCTGAGGGCATCCTTAAGGAGCACTTACAGAAGAACCCGGAGAGCCTGGTAATAAGCCAGGGCACGGGAAGGAATACCAGCGTCACAGATCCCACACAGCCCAGCGTTTTTTTTAACCCTTTTCTTTAATAATTCCATGTGTGCCGGCTGCCTCTGGGAGTGCATGTCCTACAAATTCCCAAGCGGGGGGCAGGCCAGGGCCTCCAGTCCTGAAGGTGGCTGTTCGCATATTTTTAATAAATGCGGGAAATGCATATAAATAAATGCAGGTGAGTGCCTGATGCGCTGGCCTGACCACAGGGAAAGGGACCTGACCGCTCTCTCAGAAGGACAACGCACGTCAGGCTGGCCTGCGCTTTCACACTCCCCCAAGGCAGCCCAGCCTAGTGAGTGTGGCACTGACTCAGAGCACTGCCCTTAACCACAGCGCTCACCATACCCCGGGGGCCCAAAACGACACACAGCCCGGCCCCACTTCTCACGAAAAGGCCATGCACCCATAAGCGAGCAGCGATTCCCAAGGCCGAGATGCCAGAGCCGCTTTCCCTTCTTCGTGGGGGTCAGGCCGGAGGTCCAGTTTGGAGGGCAGGTCCGGCCAGCTAGGGGTCAGACCAGGACCGGGCCGAGGAGACGGACTCACTCATGTTCTCCTCTTCATCCATATCCATGGTGAAGCACTTCTGCTGACTCCGAGGCTGGCGGGCTATGGCTCGACCTGGAAGAGCAATTTGGGGGGGGTGACAAAATACTTTTTACTTTAAGATTAGCCCAGCTGCAAGAATGAAATAATCTCAGTGAGAGAGAGATGGGCTGACAGGCCGTAATAGCAGGGAGCTGTCTACTGCAATCCATATCCATCTCTCCGCAGGGACCGGTGGGGAAAACACCGTTACTGACACAGACAGGCTTTTAGACGGTGACAGTGACACGGGGCCGGCGTTACCTGCGCGGTCAAAACAAAGTGCCCTAGCAGCAAGGTGACAGCGTTTATCGAGTCTGACTATCGGCATCTGCAGGGCATTCGGGCGAACGGGCGTGAGCGTAGAGTGAGGGGTTTCATCGCGCTACGTGACTGAGGGGTGAATATTGCCAGATCGAGCATCACGCGGTTACGCTCGGCATTTAATCCGGAACAGTAGGCAGGGCCCAAGTCGAACCATCACTAAAACGAAGGGGACCAGAGGGGAATCCCAGAAACCTGCAAAATCACAATCTCTATTTCAAACTCAAGAATACTGATCCCATTTCTCCAACTGTAGCAGCTTTTTTTATTTTTACAGTTACTGTGCGAATATGATGTAATTGATTTCTTTTTACAGAACTGAAATTGTAAGTATATCAGAAGATATAAAAGACGAGCCTTTTAGAAATAAAACTTCTTGGCCACTAAGTCAAGTCTTCTCAGGCTCAGGGAATGACCCCCCGTGTGATGAATGAATGTGGTCTGTACGCCATGATCCAGTGGGAGGGAATATGACCGCTACACACTAACCCCCCCCACCCGTCTCCACCATCCAAGCAGCAAGCTGCCTCCAGTGACCCCCGTCTCCTTCTCCAGCTCTCAGAGGGGTGTCACACAAAATTACCGACACAATTAGCACTGGACTAATTAAGCAGCCCTTCGCCCCGGTAATTAGGGGGCCAGAAAAAACACACCTTCTTAAACGTGGTCACCAGCATACTGGGAGGATGGCTGCAGTGTCAGATGGGCAGTTGCAGCATTTCACCAGCACTCAAACCATGCAACTGCCCACTGTTGGCCACAAACAGTCACTACACTAGGGGGCCCCAGAAAGAATAAACCTTAGCCTGCAGATGGGGAGAGAGAGGATACCGGCACAGAGGCTGCCCCCACCAGGGAGTGTGGGGGGGTGGTGCCCGGCGTGCCGCCCAAAGGCTGCCCCCACCGGGGAGTGTGGGGGGGCGGTGCCCTTGCCAGGGGGCAGGCTGATACTGTGCTACATCAGTGAAAAGCACGGGGCGGGGGATCAATACTACAACAGAAAGCCAGAAAAACAGCCCTCAGGAAACATCTTTCAATTTTACCCAGGACACTCCGAGTTATACTACCAAAAATTTTATTTTTCTTCCAGGGTTATCCTTTAGGCCACTTTATATTTTTGCCAATGCCAATTCTACTAATAAATGACGGTCTAGCCCATAAAGCTCATCAGCATGTAACGACCGCCTTCCAGGGCTGAGCGATGACCAGCGGTCAGCTCCGTGACCCGACCAGGATGGATCATTTACACGGGGTCCTGGGGCATCGGGGACAGGGGTGGTCATGTGACCAGCCAGCAACGATTTTTAGTTCTTTTTACTTTATTTATTCATTTTACCATACTCCTTGGGTCCAAAGACGGCGAGACAATTTCAGAAGCAGAAGCGGCCGCACTGGAGCGTGAAGGACGTCTCCGAGAGGCCGTGGTTAGAGAAATATCTGCCAAATCTGCTTTCATCAGACAGCGGGCAGCTTTATTCATGGATGTAATGACATCCCTAAGTGGCAGTTCTGAAACACGCGGGCCGGGACCCCAACCCCAGCGAGGCCTGGACAGCAGGCCTGATGGGAGGGGCGGATCTGCGATTCCCATCCCGGCACGGTTTAGGGGAGAGTGCTGTGGGGGCGAGGCGAGGCACAGATTTTAATGCCTTATCGGTGTGGAGTCACGGGCCCACGGCACCTGAATTTTGATGCGTGTGACACAAAATGCTCCTGGTGAGAATCGTCACATTCGACTTCCAGCAGAGTTAAAAAAAGGGTTTTTCTTTTTAGGTGGGGGGGGGGGGGTGAGAGATTTGAGAGGTAAAATAGGCCTGTGTCAATCTCTCCAGCGGGAGGGAAATAAGGTGTCTGATTTGTCTTTCACCCCGCGCCTGTCTGCCACCCCGAGATAGCAGCACTGTTTCGGTGGAGAGGACGGCAGCCATCAGGCCCAGAAGCCGTAAGTTTAATAAAACTTCATCCCAGGGAGGAGGAGGAGGAGGAGACAAGAGGGAGATAAAAAAAAGCAATTGCATTTCAGGTTGAAGTGAATCGCCTTGTGCTCATAAACCGTGCGGGCGAGGAAAAGAAAATAAAATAAGGAGAAAGAGGGAGCTGTGAAAGGCAGCACAGTATGGAGGCCATAAGCAGGTTTGTAGGGGCTGCCATGGAGATAGCAGAGCAGTGGGGCTGCTGGTCTGACCCCTTCAGCGCCGCTCGGAATACATTAATCAAAAGCAAAGTCTCCCGCTGCGCTGTGAGTGCTGGCTGACGGTCAGACCGGGAAGGAGTCACACCTTCTGTGCCATCATCAGAGTGCTGATCTTATCGCGCTCTTATGTGAATGAGCGGTGTCTAAGTGCTGGTCCCCTGGACAGTCGTTGCTCTCTCTCCATCCATGAAGGGACTGCAGACCTGTCCTACGTGGAAACGGTACAGTACGGGAGGACACCATTCCCGATTGGGTCGCCGGGACTCGGCCAGCCTCTGCCTCGAGTCGGTCCTGAGCGAGACGCCAGGACTGGGCCAGTCTTTGCCTCGAGTCGGTCCCGAGTGGGTCGCCGGGACTGGGCCACCCTCTGCCTCGAGTCGGTCCCGAGTGGGTCGCCGCGACTGGGCCAGCCTCTGCCTCGAGTCGGTCCCGAGTGGGCCGCCGGGACTGGGCCAGCCTCTGCCTCAAGTCGGTAAGCCTTCACAGAGGACTGGAGGCGGAACAGCAGCCCGCACCAGCTGAGGGGTTGCAGGGGACAGGAATTAAATCCCTATTTGCCACTTCATGGCGTAAATCCGTGCAATGAAAGGGATGGTGTGTGAAGGTCAGAGGTCATATGGGTTTTTATTTCTGATGTGAACTGAACCCCACTGTCTCGTCAACATTCTCCTGCTACCCACGAAACCCATGCCTCCCACCCCGCAGCTGACCGTGCCCTGCCGTCAGGTGGTAAATATGACTAATTCCATGACAGGATTTACAATACCCCTTGACTTCTGACAGACACAGAGTGCCTAAGGAGAACAGGTCATTGCAGGAGCAGCGTGACGGCCAGTTTTGGGCTCAGCTAATCAGGCTACGGTTTATAATTACTCTACTCATAATGACTAATGGGATGCAGTGCCATGGGGGGGGGGGGGGGACCTTAACCGCTCTTGTGAGTGGCAGAAAGCGCCCCCCCCACCCCGTGCTGTAGGGAGATTCTCCCAGTACTGTAATTCCCCCATGACTGTTGCCTGGCATGGACCTCGAAGAAGCAACGTGACGTCCAATCACGCAGCAGCATTAGTCATCATCATCATCACAGCATCAACCCTTTCAGCCTCTCCTCACCACTGGGGGGCAAAACCCTCTTTTGCCTCCCGCTGTGGTCTTCTGCGTGGCTTTGATCCACCACAATCGGCACGCCATGGTGACAGCGCCGCCAGAAGGTCCTCATAGAGCTGCAGAGCATGGCTCCCTCCGACTGATTGGTCTCTAACGTGCCACACAACAAACCTGGCGCCTCCTGCAGGTAGTCGTATGCGGCTGCACTTTAGGACAGGGGGGCCAAAGTGCATCCACCCCACACCTGCCTATGTGCACTCACAAGGAGGCTGCACACTCTCTCTGGCATGCTTCATGACAGATCAGCTTTCTATGGGGTGGGGGGGGGGGTAGAGGATGAGCACGGGGCCTTGGATGCCCTTGCTGCTCTGTCCTTTTCTCTGTTTGGTGCCAGCCTCTGGCCAGCCTGGGGGGAGTGGACTTTAATTCCCACAGCGCCCCCTTCCAGACAGACGTGGGATTTATACTATGCCATTAGTCGCCCCCCCCCCCCCCCACCCCCCCACAAAGACACTTTAATCTTCAATCACTCACTGTTCCTTCTGACAGGGAGAGAAACGCGCTACTCAGGCGATGATGCAACAGTGGGCAATCGTCAAGGCGACCCACGGCCGCTGCAATCCCGCGTGACCCGGCCGGAGCTGTGAGCCAGCAGGAACATGCTCCAGACCGTGGAGTGGTCCATGTCCCAGGGCTGTAAAAGCCCCACCCCCCACGGCGACGCAGCACTTGGGATCATGCTCACAAGATAACAGCGCTGTAATTAGCCAGAGGATGGAAAAATGACATATGCATATAATGGATACAGTCAACTGGCTAATGAGGCGGGAGCAGGGAGGCAGTGGGCGGGGACAATGAGGCAGTGGGCGGGGACAATGAGGCAGTGGGCGGGGACAAGGAGGCAGTGGGCGGGGACAGGGCAGGGACTCACCGGCCGGCGACACGGCAACCAGGCGCAGCTACGACAGTCACACCCCATGAGCAACCCCCCACCCCATCTAGCAGCTTAAGCGGCCTTTTTAAAGGCTGTGCCAGCGTGGGCACAATTACCTACGATCCCGGTGGATGAGATGGGCTGAGCGCGGTGCCCGGGAAGCGTTTCCGTGGAAACCAGAAGCCAGAGGACAGTAGCATAAACCGCGCATGCCAGCGGGCTGAGGCGGACCCACGGATGCGGCCCGCGCACAGCGCAGCTTTGAGGCTCCACCCTGCTGAAGGTCCACTTCAAAGTTTGCCAGCCGTAACTACCCAGCCAGGGCTTAGAGGGGAAAAAAATCAATTCTGCAGAAAAAAAGAGAAATGTTACACTGCGATCGAATATTTTACCTCACACAGGACCTTTCATTACAGAGTGTCATTCGCTTAAATTGATTCCTGAATACGCTGTTCGTCATTGGAGCACTACCCAGAAAGACAGGCCGGATCGCAGCGCACTCACAGAAAGGTAATCACAGCCGAAACTATGGAGCATATTATGGGATGCCTGCCACGTCGGGGGAATCATGAGATTTGATTGATGGTGTTTGGGTGCTGGGGGGGGTGACCAAACCTTGTGATTTGCCCATCAATGCCGAGTTAGGCATGGGGGTGGGTGGCGCACTCCAGTGTCTCACACACGGGCCTGTCTGGAGGTGGGGGGGGGGGGCATATCCACTGGATTGGACAGGAAGTGGCGGGCAGCAGGGTTGCCAGACGCTGGACCTTATCGGATTCAATCTCCCTTTCAGATGAACCCTGCTGAGGGCCGGAACTGAGAGGTAATTGGGCGTGTCCTTCATCAAGGTGCCTGGCATAGAACCTGGCTCTACCCCCCCGACACACCGCTCGTCACCCTACACACTGCTCAGGTTCCAAATAATGACCCTTAATTTGCTACATGCTGAGCTGGGGGGGCCTTAATCTGAAGGGGTCCGCGTAACCAAGGCTGTCTGTCAGGTTGCCTGATTAGAACCTATGAGGTATGTGTGTGCGTGTGTGGGAGGGGGTGAGAACCCCCCAGCATGGCTCTGACAGCGACCTCTCGCCCGTCAGATGGGCCAAGCCACCAGCCACATGGGGAACCTCATTCTGCCTCCATCTCACAGCCCATTATTTAATCTCGGCACCATAACCACTAATAAGAGATGAGAATGAGGCTGCCAGCTCTGATTCCACTCTGGCGGCAAGCGCAGGATTCCCTGATTCACAGCGACTTACAGCCGGGTCTATTAGCGGACAATAAAGAGCAGGAGCACTCCTGCGCCAGCAGCGGTCAGGGAGAGAAACAGGACCAGGACCGGGAACAGGAAGGGGAACAGAAACAGGGGGAGTGTCACACCAGGGAAGCCCCAGGAATGAATTAGATCTCCCCAATGTCTGCAAAGGAAGTAGCCCGGGCCCTGAGACACTGAAGAGGCCGGGCTGACCGTGCAGGCATCCATCAGAGAAGCCCGGCTGCCGGGGGGGGGTCACTCACGGCGTCGCTGCACGGCTAATAAAAATCATTTACTGTGCTCTTCAAGGACACTTAGAGCCCGGCAGCCCCCCCGCCCACCCCCGCTCTCAGCAGGACCTGTAAAATCTTTATGACAGCTCTAATTTGTGATGTAGCCCCCAAGCACCTCGGGAGGGGGTGTGGGGGGCACAGTGGCGGCATATCAATCGAGTGCGCTAACGGGCACGCCAAGGCCCACGCCGGCGCAGGACCGCGACCTTGGAGGTGGACCCCTGATCATGTGACCCTGCAACCCAAAAAAAGGCTGACCCCCCCCCCCCCCCGCGCGCCTTTATTTGGGTTGCAGGGTATTGCTTTATCAGACTGAAGTGAAAGCAAACAGGGAAACATATTGCACCCAGTCACCCATCCACCCATACACCCAGCCTCAAACTGCTTTAGCCATTAAACGAAATATTCATTCAAAGAAAAAAACCTTCTTTCCAAATGAAAACAGTCTGATAGCCATAAGGAATAATTCACCATCTCTGCTGAAGTGGTCGCATGCGCTTCATCCCGCAAAGGAAAGAGAAGAGAGGCTGAGACTGTGACTCAGTGCCCCCACCAGGGGGCGGCATGGGATGCGGCAGCAGTGAGGGCAGATACCGGGGCACGCCGGCAAGCTTATCGCGGCTATCGGCTGCGGGGATCGCCTGCGGGAGGCGGAGTCAGCAGACCGGGGCCCCTCGCCAAGCCTCATGGGGTGGCCCCTGGCAGCTTAGAGCCCCCTGCTCTGCACCTTGGGGCTCTGGGGAGACAGAGGGGCGGGTTATCTGCCCACAGCACCGGGGCACGGAGGGGAAGGGGCTCCTAATGGAGTTCACTGCTTGTCCCAGATGGGACACAGCAGGGGACAGGAACACGGAGAGAGAGATGCGGAGAGGGAACCAGGAAGGCAGAGAGGGAACCGGGAAGGCGGAGAGGGAACCGGAAACACGGAGAGGGAACCGGAAACGCGGAGAGGGAACCGGGAATTGCTAATGTTTATGTGAGCGTCTCCCATCTGAACCCCGCCGATATGAGACGTTAATTAGGCCTTGTAATACACTCACAGCCCGGGGGAAGCCCAGAGTCTGTTACCCTCCAGCAGAAAGTGACGGCGATTCCAAACATCACCCCCGAGGTGGCTTCCCAAAAACCGAGGACAGCGTGGCAGTTCCGGGCTGAAACGGATGACCTGGTTCCATAGGCAACGCGGCAAAGACGGGAAGCAGATCCCTAAATTCACATCTGCTGGGAAATCTACTCCAAGGGAGAAAAATGGATTAATACAATAATACGAATAACACAAAATCTATATTTCACAGAGCGACAGTGGCTTGAAAGCGGAGCGCTCTAATCGCCAGGGCCCCGGGGGCTTTTTCCCTCGCTGGCAGTTTTCCTAACCATTCCTCAGGAGAGAGGCTGTCAGTGCTGGCTGGAGATGACTCGGGTCGGTCCTCAGGACGCCTCACACCACTCGGGTCTCCGCCGACACGGTCGCGGCCTATCTAGGAGCCTCGCTAAGAAAAACTACACCTGTCTTTCTGCTTAGATGTCTCTAATTGTGGATAAATGCCCATCGAAGCGATACGGCTAATGCCGTTTAGTGAGTGGAGGAAGACGTACTGGGCGCTAAAAGTGAGACTGCTCACCCGCGATTATAGCAGCTGTACCTTAGTGCGCCTGATCATGAAAGAGCACTTTCAGTACAGACGATTCAGAAAAACATGAGAAGCATAAGGGAATGCAGAGGGGGCCAGACTGCTGGAGGAGAGTCAGACAGGTGAGCAGCGGAGGGGGTCAGACTGCTGGAGGAGAGTCAGACAGGTGAGCAGCGGAGGGGGCCAGACTGCTGGAGGAGAGTCAGACAGGGCGACCAGCGGAGAGGGTCAGACTGCTGGAGGAGAGTCAGACAGGTGAGCAGCGGAGGGGGTCAGACTGCTGGAGGAGAGTCAGACAGGTGAGCA
>JAODKL010000036.1:6357898-6369919 GCA_026780765.1 Petrocephalus schoutedeni | reverse complement strand
CCCCCCCCCCCCCCCCCCTCCAGGGAACCAATGGATCACAGCTGTGGGACACTGCTTTTGCAGCACAGGCCTTCTTGGAGGTGAAGGACCCGGGGGTTACTCGAGGTCACTTTTAAGAGGCTTTAGTCACACATTTCTTGATTCATTAACTATTTATCCATCATCCATCTGTCTGTCTGTCTTCCAAAGCACTTATGTACCAGGTCACAGGTGCCAGGGAGGACAAGGTACACAGACAACTGACTCCCTTTTCGCCTCCGATCAGTCAATCAATCCAAGTTTTATTTCTCACACACAAAGCCGTGCTCAGTGCAAACACACTATTTGCAGGGAAATGGGGGCTTAAGTATAAAGAGAGCGAATATGAAACATTAAGCATTAAAGCTTGGAATGCCAGCCCTCTGAGTTTCAGGTCACATGTGCGGCAGGCGTGTGGGTTTCCTGCCCGGGCCTCTGGTTTCCTGCGCTTTCCCGGATGGCTCCCTCGGCCCCCCGCCACGATATAGTGTTTGACGCTGTCTGCCCTGTCGTCCCCGCAGGCCGGGGCGGAGGACACCCCCCGCTTCTCGGAATGCCTTCAGCACACACACCAGTTCCTGGCTCTCACTCAGGTGAGGGCGGGGGGTCTGGCTGGTGCTGTATTTCGGGAGTGTCGCTGCAGTGGTTATTCTGTGCAGGCCGACACCAGCTCCTTGTGTTCTTTCTCTTAGATACCAGACAATCCGCCTGAGTATGAAAAGTACTACAGACAGATGAACAAGGTATGTCCCGGGACAAGGTCAAAGGTCACGCTTACCTCACTGATGCAAGCCAGGATCTGCAGGCATGCTCTCCTAGTGCCTCAGTTTGGTAGAGCTTTGCTACACACTGCCAGGGTCAGCAGACTGATAAATATTGTGCATGCTTTTCTGTTGTGATAAAGCCTAAAGTGTACGTGTGTGTGTGTGTGTGTGTGTGTGTGTGCGTGCGTGTGTGTGTCACATTCATATGCGTGTGTGTGTGTGTGTGTCACATTTATATGCGTGCGTGTGTGTGTGTGCATGCTCCAGCTGCCATAACGGTGTGACCCCGCGTGCCCCCACGTGCCCCCTCACCCCCCCAGGGCGGCTTCCCCTTCAGCACGCGCGACTGCGGCTGGATAGTGGCGGACTGCACCGCCGAGGGGCTGAAGGCGCTGATGCTGCTGCAGGAGCGCTGTGCCTTCCTCAGGCGCCACGTCCCCGGAGAGCGCCTCCGCGACGCCGTCGATGTGGTGAGGGCCGGCGGCGCTGGGGGGGAGGGGCTTAGGCCCGTGGGGGGGCGGGGCTTATGCCCTTGGCGTTATCGCTCTGGGTGTTTACTGCGGCCAGCTGTCACCCACATCAGGCCTGTCTTTTCACGTGTCTCACTACGTCTCCCCCCCCCGTGTCGGCGCTCCCAGCTCCTGAACATGAGGAACAGCGACGGCGGGTTTGCCACCTACGAGACCAAGCGCGGCGGGAGGCTGCTGGAGCTGCTGAACCCATCCGAGGTGTTTGGTGCGTGTCCCCCTGGGGGGGTTTTGGTGCACGTCCCGCTGGGGGGGGTCGGTGCACGTCCCGCTTGGGGGGGGTTTCGGTGCTGATTTTCCCCCCAAGCGCGCCCTCCGCCGCCCAGTGACCCTCCCGCTTGCAGGTGACATCATGATCGACTACACCTACGTGGAATGCACGTCGGCCGTGATGCAGGCCCTCGGCCACTTCCGGCAGGCTCTGCCCGAGCACAGGCCCCAGGAGATCAGGTAGCTTCTCATCCTGGGGGGGTTAGGGTTAGGGGGGGGTGAGAGGCTACCGGGAGGCACCCAGCCCGTCCTCCTCCTTCAGAAGTGCTGAATGGCGACAGGGTTAGAATCACCAGAGCTGCTTCAGGATCTCAGGTCGGGGGGGGCAGCCAGTTTTTGGTTCCTCTCCTCCGTTGCCATCTGACTTCCTTTCTTTCTTTCATTCGTTCATTCTTTCGTTTTGTCTTCGTTTTTTCTGTATTATTTTGTATGAATGATGTAGTGATGTGAAGCCCCTTGGTGTGACTGTTGTGTAATTATAGGAATTATAGGAGTTTGATACAGACGTTTGCTGTTGCTCTAAACTTATTTAAATTTAACTTATACTAAATTTAATTACGATGAGAAATGCAGTGATTTAACAGTGACCTGTGGGACACAGCAATTGTCCTGACTTGGTGCCGTCCCAGTTAACCTCAGCCAGCTCTGCTAAATCTGCTCTCCCTCACAGATCTACTCTGGACCAGGGGCTCGAGTACTGCAGGAGGGTGCAGAGGCCTGATGGATCATGGGAAGGGTAGGTCGTGAACACCGTGATGAGGCTTGACGTGCCTCGAACCTCCGTCCACGTCTGCCGCTACCTGCTTACAGACTGATATCTGTCCCCCGCCCTCTCCCCCAGGTCTTGGGGAGTGTGCTTCACGTACGGTACCTGGTTTGGACTCGAGGCCTTCGCCTGCATGGGCCACTTTTTCCGGGACGGGTAAGCAGGCAGAGCGGCGAGAGGCCGGGCCGGGCCCGGGTCAGCTGACCGACGGCAGACATGCGGAGTGTCCCCCACAGGAGGGCGTGTCCTGAGGTGCAACGCGCCTGTGGCTTCCTGCTGGCCCGGCAGATGGAGGACGGCGGCTGGGGGGAGGACTTTGAGTCGTGCGAGCAGCGGCGATACGTGCAGAGCCAGCGTTCCCAGATCCACAGCACCTGCTGGGCCCTGCTGGGGCTGATGGCTGTCAGGTAGAGTCCTGCTGATGTCACGGTCCCGGAAGGTCACGGTCCCGGAAGGGCAAGGTGCCTCTCGGTAAGGCGCACGTGAGCCAGTCATCCTCCAGGAGTTTTATTTCAGAGATGCTAAATGGTGATAGGGTTAGACTGATGAGAGCTGCTTCGGTTTATTTTCAGCGCGGGTGATCAAATGCACAATGTCCGGGACACATGAAGATTTTCCTGCCCTGCTGGCTTTAGGATTTACTTGCAGTCCCAAACAGCTCCAGCAGGTGGTGCAGCACACACATTATTGGGGAAGAGAATCGCTGTTTGTCTGTATGTGAGGGGGGTGTGTTTAATGGTGGCGACGCCCATGACCACTTTCCTTATGAAGGGACATGCAGTCACCCTTTTATGGTAACGGTGCCATCAGCCCTGATGCCTTAAGCCCTACTTCTCCCACCAGGAAGTGTTGGTGCTTCGCTGCCTTAATGGCCTGATGTTTTTCGCCCTTTTTTATTAGGTACCCAGATACCAAGGTGATAGAGCGAGGGGTTCAGGTCCTGATAGATAAGCAACTCCCCAATGGAGACTGGCCTCAAGTGAGTTTCCTGTCTATTCTTCTAGCGTCTACATGAGATATTACCTTTATAAACGAAGAAAAAACAGTGGTATGCTTTTGACTCCAGGAGAACATCTCTGGCGTCTTCAACAAGAGCTGTGCCATCAGCTACACCTCCTACAGGAACGTCTTCCCGATCTGGGCCCTGGGCCGCTTCTTCCGGCTCTTCCCCTCCAGCCCCCTCGCCGGGAAGCTCAAACAGTGATGGGTCTGCTGGGCGGGGGCCAACCAGGGGCCCCGGGGTCTGCCCCTGCTGTCATTACTGCCCCCTACTGGCCAAATGCAGACGTGTCTAACTGTGAAGCGTTAAACTGTCAAACATTGTTAAACATTGATGCTGTGTAATTACTGTTAATACTGAAAATACAGATCAAATGAGTCTTGTGATGCATCCTGTGAATTAGTTGTTGTCTTTTTGCCTCTTTGGGTGTTAATGGTTCCGGAAAAATCCAGATGCAGGCTGTGGCCCTTTAAGCTGAGGAGCCGGGGCCCGACTGCGGCGCTCTGTGGTCAGACACCTCCCATCTGGATCTGGGATCTGGCTGTGTGCTGTTACCTTTCCTCTGTACACCCAGCCAAGTCGTAGCCCCTAATTCACCTTCAGTGTTTATGCTCGCCACTGCTGTCTGTGTGCTGTCATTCCCCAGCGGGCACGCGGCATGTGACGTCAGTCACTCCACTATTGTGAGGCTACAAGCACCGCGTCACTCTAGACTCAACCCTCCCAGCCTTTTGTAGGTTTTGTAGACCAAGAGGAGCAGAGTAATAACAGAGTAATGTATGCTTACGTCAGGCGCGTATACCGTGCCACCCCCATCCCCCGCTGGGGAGTTCTGATCTGAGGCTGGACCTCGTCCAGGCAGCCCATAAGCACACACACCTTCAGGAAGTGGTCTCCTGCGGTAGAGGAGGCTCTGACTGGGGTTCGAGGGGGGTGACGCACTGGGCCTCTGACTACCGCACCTTCTGTGCGGACATCGCCGGTCCCATAAAAATGGTTTGCTGCTTTCGAAACCACGAGCCCTGGATTCCCAGTGACGTCAAGGCCTGGGAGAGGTGAAGGGGTCATGCGGGAGAAAGAAGGAGGAGGTCTGGGGGGGGCTTAAAATCATCAGGGGCTGCAGGAGAATGGCATGGAGGAGGTCTGGGGGGGGGCTTAAAATCATCAGGGGCTGCAGGAAAATGGCATGGAGGAGGTCTGGGGGGGGCTTAAAATCATCAGGGGCTGCAGGAGGAAGTAGCGGAGCCGGCGGGGAAATGGCGAGAGCAAACCGGCTCCACCAGGTCTTCAGAAGGTGTGACATCCCTGCCAGGACGTCAGGCACGTCAGGCCGGCACCCCGCCAGCTGTGGGAACCCGTCCAGCTCTGACTGCCCCACCTCCCCCCTCAGCTGCCGAGCCCCCACCGGTATCTATTGCTGCCAGAGGGACTCTGCTGTCAGGTGTTGGTTAAGTTAGCAAACCGCATTCTGCATCCTCAATTGTATGTTTATCCATGACTCCCCTTGTTTGTATTGTATAGTACGTACAGAATGCTCTGTAACTATTATACTTGCTAATTATGAACTCGTATGACCTCTTCTGGCAGATAATGTATCATAGTGACTCTGTGATTAGGACTTATTATTATTACATTACTTAAATATTACTATTATTTCCTACTATGGGGGTGGTGCAATGGTTATCACTGATCTCACTCTTCTGGGATCTGGATTCAAGTCTCTTGGCCAGGTTCCACGTGTTTGGAGTCTGCCCACGTCATTTTGGGGTTTCCTCCAAGTGCTCCGCTTTCCCCCCACAGTCCAAAAACATGCTGAGGCCAATTGACGTTACCAAATCGCCCACAGGTGTGCATGGTGTGTGAGTGTGCCCTGCGATGGGTTGGCATCCCAGCCTGGTCTGTTCCGTGCCTCGCACCCGCAGCCTCTGGGACAGGCTGAGATGAGGACTTGGGTGCAGCCATGCAGTGGGTGACACCTCAGCATCACGCTATTCAGATGGAGCTGGACCGTATGAAGTTAAGCTTACAGCCCTGGCTATTCCCAGGCAATCCCCCTTCCCAGGTACTAACCAGGCCTGACCCTGCTTAGCGTCCAAGATCTGACATGACTGGGCACTCTGGGTGGTATGGCCTTGTGCAGGTGGGTAGAACATCCCAGTGTTTAATCTGAAGTCTGTTCCCGTTTTATTTGGAGGCAGAAGCAGAAAGCTATGTGTCTTGTAGAGGATTTGAGAAAAAGACTCATACTGGTTCTTGGAGCAGAATAAACAGAGAAATGGTGTGTTTGTGGTACATTTTGCACAAGGCCATGTAGTAAAAGTGCAGCTTGATTGATTGCTTGTAGTCACAGAGGGGCCAGTAAGGAGAAAGTCTAGTTAGACTTCATTCAAATGTGGTGCAATCATCAGCGGTGCTGAACAAACACACCTTCTGCGTACACTGCAAAGATGGGAGCTGCAGCCGTTTGGAAAACACAAGGCAGAATTATTACACAGGGCAGATTATTCAGTTAATGTGATAGCAGATTTTGTTAATCAGTGCAGAGAGGATCTGAGTCCTAAAGTCATGTTATTCAACAGCTGAGAGATGCCAAGGGGGGTGGGTGAGCGAGAGGGGGGGCTACATTTTTGGTACAGAAACAGCCTGCTACCTCCTTTGGTTCTGAATGAGCAGTCTGCATAATTCCCCAGCTGGAGAGCATTCTTGTTTGGGTGACAGCACTGAGCTCCTGAGTACGTTTCAGAGCTTGGAATAAGCCAGCACTTTCGGGTCTCTGTGAGCGGCCATCCTCTTTGTCCTGAGGTCCCCATGCAGAGCACTGGCTGAGGCGCCTCTCATCTCTACTCAAGCCATCAGGCGCTTCATTGCCAGGTGACCTCTGTCCGGGGAATGGAACAGGTTAATGATTCCTCAGGCATGCTTTGGGGGCGGGATCATCTCTTAAAATGCGCTGTGTCTACAGTGTGGTGGTCCAGTGTGTGAGGGTCCAGGGGACTGTCGACTCTGTTTGGATTCGCCGTAGGTTCGGAGTCACTCTGAGTACCAGAACGGTCCATGGCCAAGCTGGTGGAGTGCGTGCCCAACTTTTCTGAGGGCAGAAACAAGGAGGTAGGAGGACGCTTGGGTGGGCGGGCTGGTTGGACTGCAGGGAGTTGTCAGCGGGGCAGAAGTGCGTAGATAAAACAGTGACGTGTGAGTTGACACCTCGGGCCGTACGGTTATAAAACAAGGTCTTATCTCATGAGAAATTAGGCCTCAGATGACGTAAGGTTTCAAAACCTAGTTGCCATTGAATCAAACTGTAGAGGCGCCATTGATGGCTGGATGTTCACACAAGACACTGTTGTTATGATTTGTTGTTGACTTTTCTAATCAAGAGTCATGAGGTGTTAAGGACGACACCTCAGGTGTTAGTCTGCCGTGGTGCAGGTGGGTGATCGTCGATGTCGTCTTGCCGTCGCGGACAGGTGATCGGCGCCATCGCGGACGCCATCTCCGGCACGGATGGCTGCAGCCTGCTGGATGTCGACCCCGGCTCCTCCACCAACCGCACGGTGTATACCTTTGTGGGCTCGCCTCAGGCGGCGGTGGAGGGGGCCCTAAATGCGGCGCGCGCGGCCTTTGAGCGCATCGACATGGCCAAGCACTCGGGTGAGCAGACCCTGCAGGCGATCGCTTATGTGACCTTCTCTCTGTGACCAGCCGCTGTTGCGACATCAGACCTTAATCCAGTGTCCCTGAGGACAGTTTACAAGGGTCAAAAGTGACAGATGGGGTAGTGAGATTGGGAGGGGGGTGTGTGCGGGTCACGTAGGTCACTGGTTCGAAGCACAGGGTTAGCTGAGTGATTTCTGGCCCCATGAGCAAACTCGCAGTTGCTCTGGGAGTGTCTGACCCTGCTATCTCAGAAAACCAGTGCTGCTTTAGATAAAAACGTGTGTTGGTCAGGGTTGACTTTTCAATAAAGGGACGTTTTCACTAATGCCTCCCAGCCTGAACCAGTGATGTGTAACAGTCTTGGACCAATATGGATCTGTGTGTAAAGCAGTGTTTCCTGCTTTCCCTGCTGGTAGGGAGCTGGGAGGGAGCAAAACTGTGGACTGTCTGGGGGTCTCCAAGGCCCGGGTTGGGGAGCACTGGTCTAGAGTCACTTTAATCCTCAATCTACTTCAGGATAACCCCAGCAGGCAATTACTGTACATGCCCAGCCAGCACATTCCTAAAAAGGGCCTCACAAGTTCAGTTATAAGCATCCATTTGCACAGATGTATTACTGTAAAGATTACTGTAAAGAGCTGTTCCTCGGTGCTTAGCTTACTTATTAGCCCCCGCATTTGCACATCGTACCCTGGGAGTCGTGCTGACTCAGTGCTGCACTGTCACTAAGTTAGTTTTGCATAAACAGAGTGTTACTTAATCCACACTGCCCAGCCTCTGATTAGCTAGGTCTCCTGGGTTGTCCTTTTTCGTTTCTGTCAAAACTAGTGACGCTTGTAAACCACAGTCACATGGTTTGGCAGTCACATGGTTTGGCGGTCACATGAGTCTGCTGTCACATGACCGAAAGGCTAAGGCATGCTTAAGGAGGTCACAGCTCCACTAGCAGTTGGCATCAGCTAGCTCAAAGCACTCTGACTAAAGCAGGCCATCTTCGGTTGTCTTCAGGGAGGTTCTGATCCCTGAAGCCCTATGGCTATGTTTCAGGGGAACATCCCAGGATGGGGGCTATGGATGTGTGCCCATTCATCCCCGTGCAGAACGTGACCATGGCCGAGTGTGTGGACTGCGCCAACGCCTTCGGCGGCCGGCTCGCTGACATGTTAAACATTCCCGGTGAGCCCTGAGACTTCTGCCTGCTAGAAAGAGACTGGCGTGTCTCGTAAGCCTCGTGAAAGGTTCCCCAAAACCTAACCTGATGGCTGATGTGCCTCCTGGCCAGTGTACCTCTACGGAGAGGCTGCCCGCAAGGAGAACCGAAGGTCTCTACCCACCATCCGAGCGGGAGAGTACGAGGCGTTGCCCGAGAAGGTGAGGTTTCAGTCTTGTAGACACTTCAGTGTCATCGCCGTGGAATTCTGCTGTCTAGGCCTTTTTATCCAAGTCAGCATATTCTCTGAGGAATTCAGGGTGTACTTTAAAGATACAGAAGCACCAGAACACAACCCAGGGTTTAACTGGTCACTACAAATCTTCCTGTTGCCCTTTATCCATCCATCGAACCATCCAACCAGGAGAAGACCCAATAGCTCATCTAGTACGGGGAGCTGAGCTGCTGGCCTGTGTTTAATTATTACTCCCTTAAGTTTTATTTCACTATAGGTGCATTTAGGCTGCATGCTCTCTGCTAACATTTTATCTATATGACTGGGATGCTGCATGAGGCTTCATGTCTGCCTATTACTCTGAAAGCTGCGAGAGACAGAGTGGGCCCCTGACTACGGCCCCGCCGCTTTCGTCCCCTCCTGGGGGGCCACGGTTACCGGTGCCCGCAAGTTTCTCGTCGCCTACAACGTGAACCTTCTGAGCACCAAGGAGCAGGCCCACCGCATCGCGCTGGACGTCCGGGAGCAGGGGCGCGGCGCCGGTCAGGTGGGTGGCTGGCGGCCTGCAGGCCAGGACTCTCAGATGCATCGCCCAGAAGGCCTCTGCAGTACATTTTTATATTAAGTGCATTTAAAAATCGCCAGCTTTTCAATGGCAGTGTCGTTTCCCATCGTATTCTGGGAAATGTCAATGCTTCACGGCAGAAACATAAATTATTTTGATAGTGATCCAGACAAGGTGAGTTGTGATTTAAGTGGCAAGCACACTCCTAAATAAGTGACCTTCATTTCCCCAATCTTCAAAAGGTGATTTATGTATATGAAGCCTTTTTGGTCCATTGCGACACTTATTTAGTTGCTCTCAGTAGCACCTCAGTGGTCAGGTTTGTCTGGTTAGCAAAGGACCACGATGTGCCATGATGTGGGGTTTGCATTCAGTCAGACATTAGACGCCTTGATCTGCACGATGTCATGATATCATCGCTGCGTCTTTGTTTTCCTGTGTGGTGCTAAACTCTCTCGCCTAAATGTTACATGTTAAGCTTTAGTAATCAAGTGAATAATGATGGAAGTCCATGAACGGGGTTACTCTACTGAGTCCGGCTGGGTGTGTCCTTCAGCCAGGCCTCCTGAAGAAGGTCCAGGGCATGGGCTGGTACCTCGAGGAAGCCAACTTGGCACAGGTGTCCACTAACATCCTGGACTTTGAGGTGACCCCTGTCCACTCAGTGTACGAAGAGGTCTGCAGGGGTGCTAAGGTGAGAGGGCTAAATCCATAACAAAAACAGCAAAAATGAATCAATTTCAATTACAGTTATCCAATTACAATATATCAATCTCCTACTACTTTATTTGCTACAATAATTACCATGCTAAGCCATGCTTTGAGGTCCGTACACATAAACCAAAGCAGTAGGTGGTACCTCTAGCGAGGCTGTGACGTTACTGTGAAACTACATGAACTAGCTTTCAGCAGTCATTCTAAGGCTGTGTGGTGAAGTAGTGAAGCTTCGTGAACCATTTGGTGTATTTTCTGACCCCACTAGGCGCTATATAAAAATAAACTGAATTGAATTGAATTGAATTGAATTGAATCTACAGTAAAAGGACAGTAGATGTAATATGAATGATCTGAATTGGTGGTCGTTTGTTTGTTTGTTCATTCATTCATTCATTCATTCTGGCACCACGGTAGGATCTGAAGCTCCCGGTGGTGGGGTCTCAGATTGTAGGCCTGATCCCTCTGCAGGCCATGCTGGACTGCGCAGACTTTTACATTCAGAGGGACAAGCTCTTCGTTATGGAGGAGGAACACAAAGTGAGACTGGTGAGCACCCACGTTCCCCGGGCAGCTGCCCCGAGTGGTGCTCCCCCTTTTAATGGCCTCTCTCCCCCCTTTCAGGTCATTAGCAAGCTGGGTCTGGATTCCCTGGGACCATTTGTGCCCAAGGAGAGGATTATAGAGTGAGTGCCCATCAGCTGTGTCTGCCCGAGACCCCGCCCACAAGCCAGGCCACGTGCTGATTGGTCCTTGTTACAGATACATGGTGAAGGGCGCGCAGGAAGACCAGCGGCTGGTGTCGCTGCCTCTGCAGCAGTTTGTCCGCAGTGTGGGAGCCAGGACGGCCGCACCCGGGGGGGGATCTGCGTCGGCGGCCATCGCTGCAATGGTGCGAATGCGAGTTCGGTGGGCGGAGTTTAGCGCCGGCTGACCGGGGCTTCATTTTCATTGGTGAATGTCAATTGCTGCGAGTTAAGCCAGCATTTCAGCTCAGGAGTGTAAGGATTTCTGGTGTTCAATGTGTCTGTGCGATTACATGTGCCGAATATAGCAAAACACAGAGGTTTCTTTGGAGAGTTGCAGATCCTCCTAAAGCATAACCGTAGGAGTCAGTGCGTCCTCCTCTTTCCAGGGAGCTGCTCTGGGCTGCATGGTAGGACAGATGACTTATGGGAAGAAGCAGTTTGAGAACCTCGACACCGTCATGAGGAGACTCATTCCCCCCTTCCACCACGCCATGGGCGAGCTCTTGGTCATGGTGGACACCGACTCTAACGCCTTCAACGACTACATGGTGAGGACAGACAGGGTTCAGGGTGGCCAGTGGTCATGTAGATTTAAAGTAGGTAGCAGTGCATTGTGGGATTTCTGGGGTGGGTCTCAATAATGACCGGCGGAACAGCCGAAAAATACCACTTTGTTTTTTTCCATGTACTGCTTCCCCACCTATGCTAAGCATCGCCTATGACATTTTGACCTTTTATGAACTGTGACCTTTTTGACCAAAACTTCATTTTCCCCCTTAGCTAAAGAAACCTCCTTGGTGGTTTGAGCAATTCTGCTTATCTGTGATCATTTTAATCCCTCGTGGCTTTTCCTGCAGGGGCATTAGGTCCTGGGAAACCCGAAGAGCCTCTCTCTATTCTATTGGTGACTTTTGCACTGAAAAGGGTGGGGCTTCCCAGGCCACAAGGCCCCGTGTTCCTGCTGAGCCATGCCTCGAGGGATTCTACCTCAGTGTCTCAATCCTATCACCTTAAAATCAAACCCATCTCACGCCCTCACGCACGCACAGCCCCGCTTGACTGATAACCAGTACTTCCAGCTGCCTGAGCGCCCCTCGGGAAGCAGATTGCTAGGTGTGGTGCCACTTTGATGTGCAGGAGAGGTATGTGTTTGTGGCCGAGGGCAGAGAACCTGTCAGCCCGCTTTCTATGGCGTGATAAGTGAGCCGTCTGGTCCCGCGGCACCCCCGGGTCCGTCGTCGCGACCGCCCCCCGCACCCGCGCCGCTCTGTAGCTGAGGGCGTGACGCTTGCAGGGGTGCTGTGGCAATGTCTTTCGCTTCCTGGGTCTGACTAGTCCTCCTTTTCAAATGTCAAGGCCTAAAAGAAAAACAGCAAATGTGCAATATGAAGATTCCCAGCATGACACAAGCGACTCTTTATCTGCCCTTTCAGGCTGCACTCAAAATGCCAAAGAACACCCCAGATGAGGTGAAGAGGTAAAGTGCAAATCTATCCACTTAGCCTGAACTGGAGAAGTATTTAGTTGTTGCATGGATGGATGGATGGATGGATGGATGGATGGATGGATGGATGGATGGATGGATGGATGGATGGATGGATGGATG
>JAODKL010000036.1:6307904-6319557 GCA_026780765.1 Petrocephalus schoutedeni | reverse complement strand
TAATAATAATAATAATAATAATCAGAGAATTGGCTTCGGCACACTGCTGAGGAAAATTCCGCAGAGCAGTTTTTTATGTAAAGTGAATCAAACAGTCCCTTAATATTTAGTGCAGCACATGTGGAATTCAAAGCACGGAAGGAGAATCACAGGCTATTGTTCATCGGTGCTCTGTAATCACACAGAATAAAACACCCTTTGTTTGTTAAAGGAGTCTTATGATCACATCACTCAAGTCTCAAGTCATAGTCATATATATAATACATTAACCCTGTTTGCAAATGTTTCTGGGTCCAAAAACAGCCTGGTTAATGTAACATTTTCTGTAAGATCTATCGGTCAGCACGGATTAAGCTGATTCCGTAGCTTTTTTCTCCATGCTAAGGAATATTTTTAATTGGTCAGTATTTTTTTAAAGCACGGTATTGCGAGGTAGCCCCTCCCCGTATGTACGCAAAGGCCTCGAAACAGTGACGTCAATAGTTTGGCGGGAAAAGGAGCTGAATGTTGACAATTCCAAGACATATATTGTTGCTTAAGAGCAAATAAAATGAACGGTATGCACTCTGTCAAACACACTTCGTATCCTGTTAAACGCTTAAAGTAAACCAGAGTAGAGAATCACAGCATCCCCCAAACTGCCGTTGGAATGTACGACTGCCATTTCCTGCCAGGGCTGCTGGGTAATGGTGCCTCTCCCCGGAGGCCTCACCGCGGCCAGTGCATCCCCGCTGAAGCTTTGGCTGGTTTACCGCGGTACGGCTCGAGATCACAAACAAAATAGAAGGCGAAATCTCATCAGTGCTGAAATCCCTCTGACTGAAGTCAGAACAGTGCCCGTTGAAGCTGACATTCACCATACAAAACGGTCGGAATGAGAAAGTCACTGTGCTTGCGTTAGCGTTCGAGAAATTCACTGCAAGACCACGGAAGCTCTACGCAACGACTGGACTTGTGCGCATTCTCCCTGCTCTGCAGTTTAAGTAACAAGCAACTAGCTCCTTCGAGACAACCTAAATCCCTCACCAAAACTCACAAAGGCCTTTGGGAATTGTTTTTTGTGCTACAGATTATAACCAGCATATGGCTGTAAAGAATATTTTGGCTTATCAATAAATCTAGACAGGTGAAACACAACACAAAAAACCTCAATGAGTGCCTTTGACCTGGTTCCCCCCAGTGATTCCCGCAGTAAGGACACTGCCGTGGCAGGGCAGAGCCACCACCCTTCCTATGCACTGCGACTCTTGTCTGGAAGACTTACAGCATGTTTGCCATGAAAACCCTTAACTCACAGCTCATTAGGAGCTTCTGGGGAGCTGGGTGATCGATGGTGTCCACATCCCGCGTTGCCGCGGGATTCCAGCTGGTCACCGGAGCCTCTCGGGAGACAGGCAGCATAAGCATGGAGGAGGACCTTATTAGTCAGCCACGATGCCCATTAATCACGGCCATTTACCTTGAGGCTGGAGCATCGTGTCTGGGCCGGCTGATGGAGCAGTGGGGGTGGGGGGGGGGGGGCGCTCCTGTCCTGGACAAGCAGTGCCTATTTATATCTGCTGTGGAAGGACCTGGCTTTGGGTACCAGGAGGCTGGCCAGGGAGCACAGACCTGCATCGCCGAAGGAGCGGCCGTCCATGTGCCCGCTTGCCTCACATGGGACATGTAGGCTGAGACACACCCCATCGCACACACATAAATCATAAAGGCCTTCATTATCACATACGGCCCCCCCCACCATGAAGGCTATTCGCCCGAGTAGTGGAACAATAAGTGAAAACACAAAGGGTATGAGAATAATCCAGAGCACTAGTATCGGCACAGGACTAACGACACTAACTGGCTGGACACAAACAGTCTCTGAAGTCCTGAAGTCAACCCAACGGGGAAACCCCCCCCCCGGGTCCTTATAGGTGCTCTTTGGAGGGGGCGGGGGTGGCGAGAAGGCCCCCGGGCCGCCAGGCCTCATGGCACGTCACACTCGATGTAGGGGATGTCGCCGTAGCGGCTGTCCAGCTCCGCCCACTGCTGCACTGCGCGCGACACGATGTCTTCGGACAGGCGCTCGGCGTAGTCCAGCAGGACGGCGTTGACCCGCGGGGAGTCCTGGCCAGGCCCCACCTCGGCGCTCACCAGCACCGCCTTCTCGCCACCCTGGCCCTCCGGCCGGCCGTCCGCCTTCGCTGCCGAGTTGGCACTGGCAGTCTGACTCACGCGTTTCGACTTGACGCATCCCATAATGCAAATGATGTCGCATTGGATGGAAGATGACGGGGAGGAGACCCAACCAGCGGCAAGGAGGGCACAGCCTGGGGCGGGCGGCCGAGGGGCGGAAGGCGGGTGAGATGGCCAGAGAGGACAGTGACGAGGTCGCTTCCTGCCAGCAGGGGGCGTGGCTGCTTCCGGCTCCCACACGGACCACCTGGACAGGGGGCCTCTTTTTGGAGTCTGTTCACAGCCTGGAGAAATGGCAAGCAGAGGGTGTCAGCCGCCAGCGTCCCTCCTCCAAATACGAGCCCTTTGGACCAAACCAGCTTCCCGTCTCGTTTTATTGGGTCACATGGCACGTGGAAGCGCGCTCCGGAACTGACAGAATCGGGACCGGCGTCCCGTGCCGACTGAAGTGCACACTCCTGTCAGACACATAATCCTGTTTTCTGGGAATCTCGGAACGCTCCGGGAATGAAGGAGGGTTTTTCTCCTTGGCTACGTTAACGTGTGTAAACTGTCCACACTGAAAGCAAGGAGCTGCCCCCCCCCCAACACTGCCCTACATATACACAATGTCTCTGTCTGTGCTGCTCTAGTTCTGCCACATGTGTACGCTGCCTGGATTTTACTCTGAATTTTGATTCAGAGGGACAGGAATGCATTTTCAACCTACTGTTGACTCACACCTGCCCCTGGTTAGAAGGGTGCACCCCGGAGTGACCTACCAAATGGAGCCAGTGTCCACGTGTTCCCAGGTCTTTACATTCAGTACAGGCACCTCCATGACAGTATTATGATTCTGGACAATTTCACAGTATCCCCATTACCCTTGTCTATCTGTTCAAAGTGTTTTAACAAGACAAGACAGACGACAGGGACACCCGGCTCAGTCTGAAGTTGCCTCCGGAGCCCCTAATGCCGGCTGGTGACGGCGCCACGTATCGCAGGACGAAACAGCCCTTTATGCGCCTTTTCTGTTTATCCGTCACCAGCATCTTGTCATTAAATCCAGGCGTGATTTGTACATCTGAAGTCCAGTTTTCGCAAAGCGATTTTTACCGACAGTGCGCTCAGATTAAGGCGGAGGTTTATTCATAAGCATTATCGAAATGAACTTTTAGGCAACGACTCACCACGCAGGGCACTTGGGGCTGCTTTGTACCGTTACGTTGTACATTTTATTGCGATTCATTATCATTATCACGATCAGCAATTATAAAAACGCCCAAATGCATCAGCGCCGCTTGTCCGTTTCCGCGACCCACTCCCATCCCGTTACGGCCCAGCAACTGCAATACGAGCATTTCTTGTCGCAACATCACCAGCTATGGATCGGATAATGTAAACCACTTAAAATACACCGTAAATCGACACCGAGTCCTTTTATCATACGCGTCTAACGTGCCAAAGGCTGGGCGAGCTTTGGGGATTAAGAATCAATGTATAACGTGGGGAAAGAGAAAGGAAATGACCATCAGAATCGACTGTTTTTGTGGGTAAGGAGAAAATGCATAAAAACGCCGGTTACCCTTAAGCAAAAACTCAAGGTCAGTGAAGGCAAAGGCGATCTGCGATAATGTCGCGGATATTAATAAACGCTGCGTATTGGAATTATTTGCGCCGTTGCCGTCTTTTCCATAGGGAGCAAATTGTCCAAGAGAACTTGGAACGTAGGCGGCAATTCCTCTCTTCTCAATGAACAGATCCTCAGAAGTTAATTGTTACGCCCAAGTAATATATGAGCTCCACGGAGCATTAGTTGTGATGGAACACCCACTCACTTTAAAGGAGGACTCCCAACTTCCCATCTGATCATTTTCCCCCGGATCTTGGGAAAGGTGCAGGAATTGCTGGAAAGGTCCCGGGCATAAGCCCTCCGCGCCGGGCGTTTTTCCTCTGCACTGCCCTTTTAAAAGCATTATTGTAAACATACAAATAAAACTTACCTGCACTGCTCTGCCCTGCCGACCTTTTCCAAAGTAGTACACAATTTTCCTCCAAGGTAGATTCCCAAAAAAACTGTTACATGACCACTGACATTCAGTCTCCGGATCCAGAGCAGGTCTGGCGACTCCACGTTGCCGGAGATCCAGTCAGCATGGTGAAATCTAAATAAAACTCAAAGATCATGAATCACGGCAGGGCTTCGCTTTTCTCATTACACCGCGTTAAATCCGTATATTAGTATAATAGTATACGCGTCTTCTCTTTTACTATCATCCGCGCTGCTTTCCTTGCATGCATTTTTAAATGCTGGAGTGCTGTCAAAGGCAGCTTAAATATGCACTGGGCAAACTACGGTATAATGAAGGCATTGCATTTCAGTGTGTCGCTTATATTCGCCCAGAAAGCGCGCTACACCTGCACAATGCTCCCCTCTAGCGTCAGGGACATGTAATGTCAACCTCAGATGACAAGCGCCCACATCTAACCAAGGAGCGATCGTTCATAACCCCAGAAGAAGCATATGTGTGTGTTATTTTGCTCCTAATAATTCTTAATTAGACTTAATTGAACTCTGAGTAACTAAGAGTCAGAGTAATCACAAAGAGTACTGTATTAGATGCTAAACGCATCTCTATGGATTTAATATAACAGGGCTGTCCAACTCCAGTCCTGGAGGGCCAGAATCCGACCCGGTTCGCAGATTTCCCTGCTCAGACATACCAATTAAACCTGGTAATTAGCTGATTAAGATGTGTTTGAGCATGGAAATCTGCAACCTGAGTTGGATTCTGGCCCTCCAGGACTGGAGTTGGGCAGCCCTGTGATATAAATTTGCACATCTTAATTAATTCTAATTTACCAATTCAGTAATTAAACAAATTAAGACTGGGGATTTATTAATAGCCAACCAACAGTATGCTTGAGAGAGCACAACTGCATTTTTCTAGACTCAGAATTCATTTGACAGCTTATGTAAAAGCTCACATACAGCAACACACTGGGAAGTAAAAAAGACACCGACATGCGTACAGGACCTGGGTCGATGCGCGTGTCCAGCAGCTTTCCAATAAAAGTAACCGGTTGATACTTAGGTGGAGGCCCAAGTCCGGAATATATCAACATGTCAGTAGAGGGCGACAAAGTCTCCTTTTTGTGAACACGTATTATATAAATAAAATGTGATTCTCTGCTCCGCCACACTGTTATACAAGTGATTGAAGATAACCAAGTGAATGAAGAAACAGATGGACGCTATTTTCTCTCAGGCCGTCAGTTTATAGTCTATACTCGGCACGTCTAGTAAAATAGTTTTGGAAAAAAAAACCATAAAATACTTTTTACACGGTAAATGAATTATACGCAATATTTTCTTAACGCACTAATCTGTGTACCAACACAAGTCCTGGAATTCATTTTTTATCTTATCAACATTTAGGAGGCAACCAAGGAATGACTCTCAGTACTTTTCACAGTGGTTCAGCTCGAGCGGCTCCTTGTGGGGATTCTAGTCCCGGACTTGTGCGCAGGCGCAGATGTTGCCGTGTGGTCAGCACATTTCCAGCACGCTAAATATGCCAATTAATGCGCCAATTAAAGCATGTACGCAGGGCGCCGCTTTAAGAAAACAAAAACCTTATTGCTGATAAATATATTTTGAGATACCTAAGTGGGCTATGAACCATATTACAGTGTCGTTGGTATTTTCAGTATAATTTACTATTAGTACAAGTAGCCTACTCCAGTGGGAAAACAAAGTTTAAACATTGTTTACACAATAAAAACTCTCTTTCAATATGTCTTAAAAGCTTTGAATAATATTTGACCACCAATAATGAAAGCTCCTTCATTGTAATCAATGTGTCACATTCAGGGCTTTCTGTTTGGTTCTGATGGTTTCCTGGTTCACCGCTGCTTGTCGTAGTTCTTAAGCTCTTTAAAAAGCAAATGTGTATAAATGTGCGTGGTGCCAGCTGTGGCAGAGTGTTCTGTGAGGGCACACGCACTCCCCGATCACAGAACGAACAGGCTGTACGCGTGTCTTCACGCTACCCTTTTAAGCAATGACAGTTTCAAATCTGATCGGCAGGTGGCAGAATTCACCTTTCCTCTGGAAAGGGTTTCCTCTGCTATTATTAAATGCATTTCTGATTAAAAAGAAACTGTGTTAACAGACAGGTGTTCGTTTGTTCCATTTGTTTTTTCTAAATCATCATGTACTAAGGTCAAGCTGTTAATTGTTGGCTACTTCAGTTGTAAATGGGATTTAAGTAAACAATTGCATGGCATAAATAATGTCTCTATGTATGTAGTAAATTGCACATTATTTTCATGGACCTCTTACAAATAAAATTGTAATCTGCGCAGAACCTAGTTAAGTTATCTTAAAGAAAGAATTAATCTCAGAAACACATTCTCGGTTATACGTAAGACACAGGGCATATATTTAAACTTTTTTTTTTTTTTACTGTAGCAGACCTTGTTGGCTTAATTATCAAGATATCAGTATAGTTCGAGTATTCGGGAGATTATAATTGACGTATTGAAATGTCTTTAATTTGATTTACACTTCACTGTTGTCTCATAAAATACTTTTTTTCGAAGCCATAGCTCTTTAAGGTTTGACAGAGAAATGAATCTTACGTCTGACTGCTAAATTCATTGTTGCCAGGCCAGCCAATCATAGAATTTTGACGACACAATGGAGAAGGCAAAGTTGTGGTATAAAAAGCCCGTTGAATAACTGTATGGTACCTATTACTGCGGCGCGTGGTTTAAAGTGCGGATAAATTTAGCAGCGCGTCCTGACGCCAAGCGCACATCCACCGGGCAGCCCTGCGCTTCGCAGCCATGCAGCTGACTCAGCTCTGCTTCTACCTGAGCTTCTGGGTCGCGCTCGGTCCGGCGGGCCCGGGGGATGTCACGGCGCAGCAGCCCTCGGGTGACATCGAGCAGTGCTCGGCGTGTGAGTTCCGGCAGCACAGCAAGCTCTTGCGGCTGAACGCCATCAAGTCGCAGATCCTGAGCAAGCTTCGCCTCAAGCAGGCTCCCAATATCAGCCGGGACGTGGTCAAGCAGCTGCTGCCGAAGGCGCCCCCGTTGCAGCAGCTCCTAGACCAGTACGACGTGCTCGGGGATGATAGCAAAGATGGGATTATGGAAGAGGACGACGATGACCACGCCATCACAGAGACCATCATGGCCATGGGCACGGAGCGTAAGCACTGCCGATACCGGCTTTAAACCCAGAGTCACCATTAAGTAATAACTTGTGCCGTGGGGAAGTTTCTGGAAATTAACATCACGATCCTATACTTTAGAGCGTCGGTCATGCTTTTTCCCCCTAAGAATGAAAATATTAGTCGTACATTAGGCTATACTGCGTATCTAATGGCATTAGACTGTCACCCACTTGTCACCTTTACGCATAAAAGCGGCGTTTTACGCGCAAGGAAACGCTTGTACGTTTGCTGCTATGAAGTATAATATTGATCAGGAATTGTTGCGCAATCAGCTGGGGAATAAATATTTTCTGTAAGCCCAACTTGAAAATGTCATTTACTTAAAGAATCTATGGCGTTAAATCTTTCTAACGAGAGTCAGTCTATTACGTCTTAGGCTGGCGCTGGGTAGTTAGACGTTTTTATCAAGTTATAAGTTATATCTTTCGGAGAGGGGGTCGGGTTTGCTTAACTGGTCTATGTGACCCAGCTTATTTTGTACAGAAATAGAGGTTGCATTGTGTCTACAGGTGAGTAATGCGGTTTCATTGCCTAGAACTGTGCATCAGGGGGGAGCATTTTATTTACATTTGCAGGTGACTTTTATTATCTTCGTCTAAGATAAATTGCTCGCCTTAAACGAGCGGCAGTAACTCGCAGCGCTTCGCCCCGCAGCCGACCCCGTCGTCCAGGCGGACCGCAAACCCAAATGCTGCTTCTTCTCGCTCAGCCCGAAGATCCAGCCGAGCCGCATCGTCGGGGCGCAGCTCTGGGTTCACCTGCGAGCCGCCGACCAGGAGACCACCGTCTTCCTGCAGATCTCCCGGCTGAAGCCGCTGGCGGACGGCGGCAGGCACGTACGCATCCGCTCGCTGAAGGTGGACGTCGGCGCGGGGACCAGCTCCTGGCAGAGCATCGACGTCAAGCAGCTTCTCCAAGTCTGGCTGAAGCAGCCGGAGACCAACTGGGGGATTGAGATAAACGCATATGACGCGATGGGAAACGATTTAGCGGTCACCTCTGCGGAATCGGGGAAGGAAGGGCTGGTGAGTCACTCTTTAATGTCCCCTAATATCTGGCTGCGGGTTTGAAAGAGCCTTACCGTACCCTGACTTATGAGGAAGCCACGACTGGCAGGATGGATCATTGACGTGCGCGTCTTTGCGCAATCGGGCATCATACCGGGGGCTTTACCCCCGGGCTTTGCCTCGCTGCTCGGCCGCCGTCACTATAATGTTCTGTGGATTCCAGCTTTGCCAATTAGAGCCAATGCTCATATCCATCACACTTTTTTTTTGCATCCATACCGTTACGTCTGCCGCCATCCCTCCCGTTAAAACCCAACACAGAACGGCAAAACGCCTGCAGTGTTAATCAGATAGTGCTCATTTAGAATGAATAGCCTCTATATAAGTGTGCAGTATTATATAAATGCTCTGAGCGGTAAGCAAACATTGAATTTCCTTTGGCATAGTAGGTCTCTGTGAAAAAATGGATATCCTTGCTAACTCGTTGGCACAAGCGGTAGAACCTGTGAAAGTACCTTGGTTACCCCAGTACCTGTGGGTGTATTAGTGTGTAATGCTGCACGTTTGCCCCCCCCAGCAACCTTTCATGGAGATAAAGATCTCGGAGAGTCCGAGGCGCTCGCGGAGGGACTCGGGCCTGGAGTGTGACGAGAACTCGCTGGAGTCCCGCTGCTGCCGCTACCCGCTCACCGTCGACTTCGAGGACTTCGGCTGGGACTGGATCATCGCGCCCAAGCGCTACAAGGCCAACTACTGCTCGGGGGAGTGCGAGTACATGCACCTGCAGAAGTACCCGCACACGCACCTGGTGAACAAGGCCAACCGGCGCGGCACCGCNNNNCCCTGCTGCACCCCCACCAAGATGTCGCCCATCAACATGCTCTACTTCAACAGGAAGGAGCAGATCATCTACGGCAAGATCCCCTCCATGGTGGTGGACCGCTGCGGCTGCTCGTGAGCGCTGGCAGCCGGGGGCTCTCTTTCGCCGGCACGGACTCCCGAGGCCTCCTGAACAACCTCCCCCATCAGTGCTTCTTAAATTAACCCCCCCCCCCAAAGATCACACTGTGCAACAGAAGCAGCATAGCAGCGAGAGACCCCCACCCATAGCAGAAGGTCCCCAACCGGAGCGATGTGGGGAGGGGCAACTCTGTTTATGGGGAGTGGCAGTGGTGGGAAGGTGATGTCACTTCCTGTCACACCGCTGCTCCGTTCCCTCTTACGCACCCACAGGTGATGTCACTTCCTGTCACACCGCGGCTCCGTTCCCTCTCACACACCCACACTCCTCCTCTATCACGGACACTCTTGCTCGTTTCCACCCCCTACCCATCAAACAGCTTTGACAGCTTATCTGTTTATGCATCATGGTATGAGCGCAGCAGCCAATGAGACGACTCGATGCATTCATTCGGCGCAAGGCAACTGTGAACCGAGGGGCTTGCCTGATGGTGAGCTGAAAGCCACCTGCCGTCAACACGCACATGAGACGCCCTAACTCACCTGCCACTGCAGCTTTGCCTGCCCGCCTGAAATCCTCCCGCCAAATCAGAATCGCCGGACAGCATATCTCGCAGAAGCACTATTGAACCACGTTGACACAGAAAGAGACACTCGAGGGAGAGGACTGTTATAAGCACGCTCAGACGGGGTATTTTTATCGATACAGTTTGCACTATGGCAGACCAATAGAGTGAATTGGTTGCTACAAAAGTTGTAAAAACTGATTTTGATACGTTTGCTAATTCGTTTTGTCTGTGTGGCTATTTTTTTCTGTCAGCTGTCTCCTTTTTTTTAGCCACTGCTGGTAAATGTATAAGAACACGAAATAGTTATTAAAAAAACCTGTATAATAACAAATGTTACATGAATAAAGGTGCTTGCTTTTATGGGTAACTTCATTACTTATCGCACGAGTCGTGTCGATGTGAAGTGGATCCTGAATACAGTCACTTTAAGTGCCTGTTGGACTGACAGTAGACCCTCAGGCTGGAAGACGCGAAGACCCTCAGGCTGGAAGACGCGGCCTGCAGATGAGCAGCAGACCAGCGTCTATGTGAACTTCTCAGATGATTGAAAGCAGGCCTTGTAAGACAATTAGCTGAAGTTGCAGAAGCTGTTAGGAAGGAAGTCATCAGTATGTCATAATTAGCTTAACTTAGGGGCTTGTAACTCAGAAAAGACGCTGAAAAGCCAAACATTTGGAAAGCAGAGAAGGCCAATCAGTGAAGGCCATGCGAACACGTCGCAGTACCTCGGGGCTCCAGTAGAGGGCGGCAGAGGTACTTTCTCATTGCCAGTTCCTGTCTTGCTGTGAGCTGGATGGCTGCCATATCAACCAGGTGCGCCTGTTCAGCACCGTAATCTGTTCCTTGAAAGAAAAACAGAACAGCGAGCTCATAATTCCTATTCCTATACATAGCACCAAGTCAGGTGACACGCGGCATCCCGAGAAAAGCAACTTGAATTATGCCCTATGAGAAGTTTAAGTATGTATGACTGGAAAAACATTAGTTCTAGTTTGCATTAGTGAGCACATCATGTTTGTTCTCTACAGATCGCCCAGGAATTTCCCGTGGAATGGTGACGCTGGGTGTGGCTGGGATCCAGCCAATGAGCATCCATCACTGTTATGGATCCCAGACCCTCCATATCTGCAGCATCCCGATGTTTGGGAGGGTGCAGAAATTCCTGGGCAAATCAAACAGGAGCATGTGCCTACCTGAGTGATGGGCCAGCCTGGACTTTCAGGGATAGAATACAGCCAGAAAGCCACTCCTTTTCCCCAACGCTGAAATGCTCTTCATGGATAGACCGATAGACCCCAGCAATCAGGAAGGAAGGGCCAACAGCTAGCAGGAGCAAGCAGTAATCTTTCAATGAGAGAACATGAGCGGAGGAAGTCACCCCTGACCCGAACGAAGGCGGATGTCATCATTTTGTAAGACCCCTATCAAACATAGCGGGCTTTACCAGCTCGCACCATGGTGAATCACAAACTTAGTGTGAAACAAGCGGGATGAAGGCAGGCTGTGGGAACGACCACAAGTCAGGGCAACAGTCCGCATGTCCTGAGACATCCTGACGGAGGTGAGCTGCGCCTCAGAGGCGAGTGGGGAAGGTCGTGCTGTTTGGCTCGGCTCAGACCTCCTGCTTCCTCGTGTCATCACGGCGGTGGTGTGGCCAGGCCATACCAACAGCAAGCTGTCACGGGGGAGGGCGGGGGGCATTTTAAAAGGCCTTCTGATG
>JAODKL010000036.1:6244309-6270651 GCA_026780765.1 Petrocephalus schoutedeni | reverse complement strand
GTGGTCTGTCACGGTCCCATGCGAAGTGTTAGGGCCTCCCCAGAACTGCGTGGTCTGTCACGGTCCCATGCGAAGTGTTAGGGCCTCCCCAGAACTGCGTGGTCTGTCACGGTCCCATGCGAAGTGCCAGGGCCTCCCCAGAACTGCGTGGTCTGTCATGGCCAAGCAGACGTCACGTCACCAGACCACCGCGCGCAGATTCTCAGCACTGTAAAACAGGCCCTGCTGACTATGCACATTCTAATTTATGCAAAGTCTGGCAGTTTGCATAAATCATGGATTACCGCTACCTGTAGCCATCCATAGCCACCAGAAAAGATAAAGTGTAACCCTACTTTATACCATAGCTTTCATTGTTGCAGCTGTAAAACAGTCACTTACATTTTTTTTACAGAATTGCATGACCAAATACCAATTGACAGTTGGGTCACAGATATCCATGAGACTGTTAGTAAAGTTTATTGCCATTTATGTATTTATTTTAAGTTTTACAGTAACTTTTAAATCAGCTTCTGTTATGCCATTCTACTTACAATGCTCTCTAGTCACACGCACTGACCATGAGACACAAGCATTTCAACCAGCTCACACACGCACACGCCCACCAAGGTGTCCGGTTATGTAGAGTTAATGGCCAAGGTGCAGTTCTCCTCTGTGTTATACAGAGTTAATAGCCACCTATCAGGCAATCAGAAAACAGCATTTGTTATTTCCTGATAATTTCCAAAAGGAGTTACACGTTATCCTGCTGCAAGCATGTTATTACATGGAGGAGTGTGTGGAAGTGCAAGATCCGGTGAATGTGATAGGCAGGGCTCTCATGTCTGACGCGTTGACCATGTGACCCTAATGTGACCTCCCTTTGACCTTTTGATGAAACTTGAGAGCCCTGTATTTAGTATTTTCAAAATTATGAATTAAGCCAGATTTTTTATGTGGCAGAGGAAATGTAAAGCGCATTGAGACAATGTAATGTTGTAATAATGCGCTATATAAATAAAACTGCATTGCGTTGCATTGCATTCCTCGCTGGGGCATTTGCCATAAACCTCTTTCTGAACAGTGTACGGCCTTATCATGGATGAAAAACTGCTTCTGCTGCACTGACGCCGATGTCTGCAGTGAAGATCTGCACCACAAGCACCTGTAATTCCAGAAGGCCAGACCCCATGCTGTACACTCAGCGTCAATGGCCTGTTTGGCCAGGCTGCCCCTCACTCGCAAACAGCCAATATCTCATAAAGGTCATGTCACTGCTGTCTAAAGTTCTGCTCTGCATTTGCACAGGTGCCACCGGAACAGCAGGGGCACTAAAGGCAGTAGTTTATACAATTACAACATACAGGGACTTTGGCTTTGAAACCACAGGTTCAAATGACTCTTGTTAACCAGAGTAGCTTGCAGTTGGTCTTTCCTACTATATTGGACCTTTTCCTGCTGTAATATGTTGTCATTCTGCAATTCTGAAATTCTAAAAGTTGCGAAAGAAATTAGTTTTCTTTTATCACAAAATCACAAAAATGGTAAATGGACGCCAAGGTCAGTTTGGGGCCGGAAAATGCAGCGTGTTTGGAATAAGTCCCATGCCTGTACTTCCTGCTCAAACACGGCTCCTGGTCACCGCAGTCCAAAGCCGTGTCATTCACCTGGCCTGGGAGCCGCTCCAAGCCAGCTGTGTTTACTCTAGATCCACTGTGCAAGGGGCACATATTAACACACCTGCGGTTTGTCTCTTTCCCCCAAAAGATAGCTCACTGTCACATGTCGCTTGTTTTCCCATGAAAACTGCTACTTACTACTGATTACGAAGTCATATGAGCTGGTCTTTTATTAGGAGAAGAATGGTGATTCAATTATTATATTACTGGGGTAGGTGGTGCTTCTGCTGAGCAATGAAAACGATATCACCTTATTCTGAGGTTGATGTAGATGTAAAAGTGCCCAGTAGAGCTGGTGGAGAAGCAGCCTCAATACTGCCTAGCTGACTGCATGCATGACACAGCAGAAACGTGATACCCACATAATCACATGACTTAGAGCACACAGCCTCATCTGGATAAAAACAGCCCACTAATAGCTGCTGCTAGTCTGTTTTTATGGCTCCTGTAGCCTTGGGATTATACTTAGGCCCTCAACAGTGTCGCTACCATTTTCCACAAATAGGATAAAAATAGAGGTCCCAACCACAGTACAATACAGCAATGAATAATCACACGTAAATAGAAAATCAAACTTACTGCCTTACAAATGGGTACACAAGGTGCTTTTATTGTCAGGTTAGTGTATCACAATGACTAAAACAAGCAAGCAGACATTGTGATATTAAAAACAATTGTCTATATGACAGGTGAGGCATCTTGCAAATCAGTGTCGTTATTGGGTATAGGTTGACGTTATTTTACAGTGAAAAGGATTTCCATGTAGTAAAGAACAGATTTTATCTACAAATACTGCACGCAGTACGTTATTTGGGATCTCAGTTCCCACACTCCGTGTTCTTACATAATCTGCCCTCAACATGGATGGAATGTGCCAACAGAAAGAACCCAGGGCCACAAAAGGCACCATTTGTTCTCAAAGCAACAATTAATTTATTTATAGCATGGACAATAGACAGTTTGTTACTCATCCCTGAAGTGGGTCTGAGTTATATTACTGCAGGTGATGCCAATACAGCCTGCAAGTTAAAACATCATTTAAAACCAGCTTAATAGAGAAATTAAGACCTCTGCTCAGAGCAGATCTTTAGTTACCCTTTCAGAGATATCCAGCGAGGTTACAACATGGGTATCCTTTTCTCGTCCAGAATGACGGCAGACAGGTCTGTTAGCAGTGTTTGGCATTGCCCTGTTGCCAGTGATGGGCCTTAATATCTGATTTAAATACAGCTTGATTTCAGCTGAGGCAAAAAAGCTTTAACAGGATTGGAATGAAAAAAAAACAGAAACTTAGTCAAAACTTTAGGCATCATATGTGCTCTTCAACATGAAGTCCGGCATGCATGGAATATGATATCTCACATACGATATCCTCTACATGGCGTTACCGTGTTTTACAGAAACCCGACGAACCTAGATCTTGTTCAAGATAGAACTGTGAGCTTAGTGCCCCTATTAGTGCCTACTGCATCCTGTTGTGTCATTACTCCATTATACTAGAAATTACTGGTATACTAGAAATTAATGCAAATTCCCTAATTTTATCAGGATGTATACATCTACATTGACTCATTATGTTCTGATTTGTTTTAATCCTCCATCTGAATGCATGTATTCTGTTATGATCAAATAGACAGCAATGTGATGAATACAAGTATCCCAACCACAGAGGATGTACAGGTTTTCAGACTGAGCACACATTAACCGCGAAAGCGCTGTAGGCCTGTACGTAGCTCCAGGATGGATCCTAAGCCTGTCTGTGTCTCTGGCACCGGTTCCCAAGTGCCTGAAGTCAGGCATCAGAGTCCCAGTGCCCCAGTAAGCAACCATCAGCAATCTGAATGACTGAAGTGCTTAGAAAGGCGGCTCCTGTCCCGCATCAAAGCCATAATCCCTGCCTCACTGGACTCACACCAGTCTGCTTACAGAGCTAACAGACCCACGGAGGACGCCACCTCCCTAGCCCTTCACGCTGTCCTGCTCCACCTGGAGAAACAAAACACATATGTGAGGATGCAGTTAGTGGACTTCAGCTCTACTTTCAACACTGCCACCCCCAGCAAGGTCACCTGCACCCCCGCCTGCAAATGCGTCTGCTCCCCGCCTGCAGACGCGCCTGCTCCCCGCCTGCTCCCCGTCTGCTCCCCGCCTGCAGACGCGTCTGCTCCCCGCCTGCAAACGCGTCTGCTCCCCGCCCGCTCCCCGCCTGCAAATGCGTCTGCTCCCCGCCTGCAAACGCGTCTGCTCCCCGCCTGCAAACGCGTCTGCTCCCCGCCTGCTCCCCGCCTGCAAATGCGTCTGCTCCCCGCCTGCAGACGCGTCTGCTCCCCGCCTGCTCCCCGCCTGCAGACGCGTCCGCTCCCCGCCTGCAGACGCGTCTGCTCCCCACCGTGCACCTGGATTGTGAGCTTCCCGAAAAGGCATCCACCCCCCCAAGCATCAGGTTTCTGAGCACATACATATCAGAGGACCTCACATGGTCCACCAACACCACCTCACTGCTCAAGAAAGCGCAGCAATGGTTGATTTTTCCTGAGGACACTGAAGAAAGCTGGTCGGCCCAGACAGATGCTGGTGACTTTCTATCATTGGACCACAGAGAGCATCCTATAGTACTGCATCTCTGTGTGGCATCTCCGCTGCACAGCCAATAGGAAAGCTCTTTAGTGGGTTGTCTCCAGCACACAGATGACCACTGGGATACTGGACCCAGCCCTGGAGGACATTTACAGCTCTTGCTGCCATCGTTTGCCCAACCCCCTTCCATCTGGCAGGTGTTATAAGGTCTTTCATGCCTGCATTACCAGACTGAGGAATAGCTTTTCCCACAAAGCTATAAAGGTCATCAATCAACTCAACAAGCCCGCCCCATAATCTGCCTGATTGACAGCTGCTGCAACCAATAATCTCTGTGTACAAGGACTAATACATTCACTCACATTGGCTCTTTAGATACTGTTATTTGCACTATTTAATACTACAACACTTGCCCTTTTACTACTGCTGGACACTTTACACTGTTTATTCTGCCATATACTGTTTATATTGTTTAAGCTGTGCATACCACTCGCGGTCTTTAATCTAATAGCACTGCCCAGTACTGTACTGGCCCTGGTGCTGTTTTTTGCTCATTTACTACTTTTCTTGTTATTTTTATTGTCTTTAATAGCATCGAGTACGGAAGCTGCAAACTGAATTCCATTGTACGTGTGCAATGACCATGGGCGTTAATTTTGGGGGGGGGCTTGTATTTCTTTAGAATGCGCCTTTTATGTACATATGGAAACCCATGTTATGGTACTTAATCGGGTGAAAATACAGTAACAAGCCAAACAAATCAGTACAGTCCTTTAATTACAGGATGACTTAAGCGTGTTGACGGAAAACAGCCGGGATGGGGCTGTTAGGCAAGGTGTGTTTTGTGCGGGACACCGCCGATGATCGCGCCGAGATAACTGGCCTGGCCGGCCGGGCTTTGGGAGCTCGGAGGAAAGGAAAAGTGGCCGCAGATACCGGGGCGGCCTCACGATCCGCTTCCTGCCTGACGGAGGACGGCTTATCGATACAGGTCAATGCACTGAAAAGAGGGTAAAACCAAAAATAAATAAGTATTATGATTGGTCACGCTGCACAGCAGCCGATCAGTGATTTTATTGAATCGAATTTAATTTTTGACTGAGAAGAGAAAAGCGTGAATGGGCATCACACTTAATGTGACTGAATCTGCGCTTGGGCGGCTTTTGTTTCTCCGGAGCCGCGGCGGTTCTTGCGAGGCTTTGGCGACAAGGGGCCCCGGCAGAATCGATAAGCCATGCAGAAGAATGGGGGCGGATATTGGCTAATAAATCCCGGGAGCTGTCCTCCTCCCGAACAAGAGCAAAGTAACCCGGAGACCCGTGGTGGATTCAGACCCCCAGTGCCACCCTCCTCCCTCGTCCCAGCAGTCAGAGTGATGCCTTGACATCTTTTTCTTAATCATTACCTTTCGGTTCATCAGACAGATCTATAGTGTGATTATCTCCGGGAAAAGACGGTATTATGGTAGCTGTGGTTCCCGGTTCAGTGAGGATGCCGGTGTACTTATAAGCCGTGTCCCCATTGTCCTCACGGCAGACGGCCGAATACTATTAATCAGTAAGAAATAAATCTTACCCAGTCTGGGTTCATGGGCTGTTTATTCATGTTTATTATTATCATTATTATTATTATGCTGGAAAAAAATATATATATTTTGTCGTAGTAAATACAAAAGACAAATTTAAGAGGCGGCAAAACTAAAGTCATACTTCATATGTGCATTCTGCGTATTTTTTCAAAGCATAAGCAGTTTCATAACAGGGAAGTACATTTAAAGAGTTCATATTTGGGACCCAAAAAAGGGAAAACAGTCAGGTGCATAAACCATATCACAAGCGCGCGTGAAATCTGCCAGAAACTCCATTACTCAGCAAAAACATACAATAAATAAATGAATGTTCCACATTTCCGCGTAAACCTTCGCTGCCGCTTCACGGGACTTGCGAATTAACCAGCTCCCATCCATCTGTGTTTAAGGTTATTAATGATCACTCAAATCTCCTGGAGAGCGGCTGTAGGTTATGTTTAGGGAATTATACTTAATTATAGGGTAATAACAGGAGTTTTCACTCATTTGTAAGGTATCACTGTTGTAACTAAAACGTCACCTAATTTCATGAATTGTGTCTTTCAATAGTCAGAGTCGTATGCAAATCCATATAAGCGCCACATTTTAAGTAATTATAGTATGACGGAGACTGGATTCCATTGTCATTTACTGGACATTTTACAACTACCATACGTCTGTTCACGCTTGCAAATGCAATCCTTATCGCCCTTTAGAAGCCTAAATGTGACGTAATGACAATACTCGGTATTTAGCGCGAGGAAGGCTTTGTTAAACACGCATTGTGCTTATAATATTCGCGGTCACGTGACGCCGGACCCCTCCCGGAGCCGTGCAAACCCCCACCGGGCGTAAATAGCGCCGACAGTCGGACGGGGAGGGCGGACCTGCGGAAGCAGGCTTCTTATTCCTTTGCATTTAGACTAAAAAGCCCCTTTTCGATAAATATTGCTTTCCAACTTCAGCTACAGTGATAGCTAAGTTTGGAAAGGAGGAAAGGGTGCTTTTGGCTTTTTATTTGCGGAAAAACACATTATCAGGGCTTTCACGTCTGCTGGGAAAAAGCGCCGCCGGATCAGAATAAACGAAACAATATTCATAAGCCTATTATTAAAAAAAATGGAAAATTCTGGGTCGAAGAAATGCAATCTGGGTAAGCACGACCAAGCGTGTCAAACACGGTTATGTCTTTTTAATAAGTGACATTTTACGTCTTTCCTTTAAAGCGTCTCATCGCCTTTTTCCTTCGGCAGAATCCGTTGGCAAATTCTTCAGTTCGGCGAAGTTTCTTATTTACCTCGGACACGCTCTTTCCACATGGGTGAGTAAATACAGCGTAAACGAACACTTAACTCGGTATAAAATAAAACATATAAATTGTATTCATCTGTTTCAAATGGGCATTGGGAGCGGACTTGATCGATATTGCTGGGAGGAGCTGTCACCGGCCCTGGAAATGTCGTTTTCATGTCGATCGCATGCATGCACGCCATGTGTGGCTGCAGCAAACAGCGTCCGCAGCGCCGTGTTTACAGTCGGGTCGGCGCTCGATGTTTATCTGCGCTGTCCCTTTAAACGAGGCTTAATCTGTCATAACGGTGTCAGTACTCTGCCAATGTTAAAAGCTATGACAGCAAGGCGATCTGCTATTTGTTTGGGCCATAAATGCGCGCTATCGCTTTCTCAGACCATTTCCTCACATTGTGCATTTGTTTACTGCATGCTGTATTGTTTTGGGAGGGTTTACACTAGTAATATGCAGAATGTCATGTGCAGGCGAATCTAAGGCGGTCCTGTTGCCTTTAGGGGGACCGCATGTGGAACTTCGCCGTTGCTGTCTTCCTGGTCGAGCTGTATGGCAACAGCCTGCTTCTCACGGCCGTCTACGGCCTGGTTGTGGCTGGGTCCGTCTTGCTGCTCGGAGCCATTATCGGAGACTGGGTGGACAAGAACCCCAGGCTGAAAGGTCCGCTTCATGTTTACAGCCGCATTCTGACCTGCCTTCTGTTTGCACGCAATAACCGGACAATCCGGGTTACATTTCTCTTCATTCCCAACAGTTGCCCAGACCTCCCTCATCGTCCAGAACTCTTCTGTGATTCTGTGCGGCATTCTCTTGATGGCGGTGTTCCAGTTTAAAGAAGACCTCAGACAAATGTACAATGGCTGGCTGCTTGTAAGTGTTTCTGAAATGTGTGTCGTTTCACAGTGTAATTTCACGTGTCCTTGCTGAAAGGTGTGTAGGTGCCTAAGTATTATTAAGTGACACGTGCACTGAAGTGCTGGAGTCTTTCCAGCACAGGGACATTAGTTTGCTGGCCGCGTGTGGCAATGCATTGTCAGCAAACCGCATAAAGGGCTTTGGAGCAAAAAAGAGAATTTGCACAGAAGCCTTGACAAGTGAGCTTTTGTTACTGCTTCAGACACTGAGCAGTGAGCCTCAGTGATGTACTTATCCGCAAAGTCAGCGAGATTCGCAGCTGCTGGCCGTCACATGAGGTCCCGCCCGGTTCTAACCAAGACGGGGCACCTCTGCCAAATGTGTCATAGTTGACTAAAAGGTGGTTACTTGAAAGACAATATGCTTTTAAAGGTAACTACCAGTACCTTAAGTGTAATAAAATATTTAAAGAGCTATTCAAAATAGTTTTTTAGAATAGTTTTAGGTTTTAGAATAGTTCTTAAAACATTGCAACAGTCGCAGACTATGCTGTAAGCCTGGCATATTTTCACTTGCACTTTTTAAACCACTTTACCAATGTTTACAGACGACGTGCTACATCATGGTCATCACCATTGCCAACATCGCTAACCTGGCCAGCACAGCCATGTCCATCACCATCCAGAGAGACTGGGTGGTAGTGGTGGCTGGTGAGGACCGGAGCAGACTGGCAGGTAAGCCCACGCCGTTCGCACTGAAGTCCTCTCCCGGGTTTGGACACGCGCTCTGGTGCGCCCCTGCTGCCAGGGACACATCGACTTCTCTGGGGCCCGAGGCTGAGTTGTGTGGGGGGCCCCCACACGACGGCGCGTCAATACTCTGCCGGTGCCAGAGGGGGAACTTACCAATTAAAAAGGTGCGGAGGAAGTCTGTCGGTAAAATTCACAGTTGGGAGGAGGGAGGTACCGCGCCAGTGGGCTGATCTGCCAAATTTCAGAAGTTTAGCCGTCCCCTCTCTTGGTGCGGTCGTAGGCTCCAGCCTGGCACGGCCTATGCCTTACTAAAGAAGATTAGTCTTGAGTTTTTGCATACGTTCATTTAATTGTGTTCTCTGTCCACGTCTTTTCACAATTTGGCAGTGGGACAGCCGGTACCACAAGAAAAGAAAAGGAAGCTGGGTAGCTTGAAGTTTCAGAGCAGGAATAGTCCATTACAGCCGGGACGGGGGACAACTTTGTCTATAGTTAAAACTGTCACGAAAAATGCAGTTTACAGACGTTGCGATTATTTAAATCATTATATTATCTTATATCCATAATTGTACCTTCTGTACATTTGGTCGTCGTGGGGGCTGTGTTTTTTGGGGGCCTGTGGCGGCTGCCTATACTTGCCTTATGGTAAACCCACCCCTGTGTGTCGTGTAAAACCGAACCACACGGAAATCTGCTTTGACAGTGTGGAATCTTGCACCAAAAATGTAAAACAAGCAAGCAAACAAATGCATAAATAAAAAGATACACAGCTTAGCACTGTGATAGTTTCTGCGGCAATTTCTGGACCCTCTCTATTTACTTTCCATATTCCGCTGAGTGTGAATTTGAACCCACAGGGGACCCACCTCTGACCCCAGAGGTCAAATGCTGTGTTAAACATAGATCCTCTCGGACACGTTAAGAAGTGAAGCATTTTCACCGTGAAACGGAGCATGTGAGCGGGGAGTGGAATTTGGTCAGAGTGTGGAGCGTTTTTTTTTTTATTAAGGCTGGTGCAGGCGCTCTGTCTCGTTCCAATTTCGCTCCGGTACCGCTCATACCACGAGTCTGCGGCGTGCCCAAATCTACCCAGAATTCATCTGTACAATTACCAAGACTGTTACACAAAGGGCGCTTTTCCACCGCAGCAAGTGCCGTACCAAAAAGTACCAAAAGTTCTATTTCTTTTGTGTTGGTTTTCCACTGCAGGTTCTGGCGCTGAGTAAAAGCGCGAGGCGAGGCGGGGCACTTTGTACTGAATTCGAAAAATGGCTGTAGTATGCAGCTGGATGATGTTGGATATTAAATCTAATATCGCATGTTATGCACATGCAGTTCTTACATGGCTAGTGAGTTACATTAAGATCAGCCTTTTTCCTACTTTCAGTTCTGTATGGACATTACGGACAGCGTGGGGGGTTAATGTTTCGCTAAAACATTTTTACTTTGGTGTAGGGAAAAGCCTTAGTTAATTTTGCAATTTTAATGATTATTCCTTTTATAGATTATCCAGGGCGGCACGGTGGTGCAGTGGGTAGCACTGTCGCCTCACACCTCTGGGACCGGGGTTCGAATCCGGCCCAGTTCCATGTGTGTGGAGTTTGCATGTTCTCCCCGTGCCGTCGTGGGGTTTCCTCCGGGTACTCCGGTTTCCCCCCATAGTCCAAAGACATGCTGAGGTTAATTGGAGTTAGTGCGAAGTGCGAATTAGAGCGGAGGAGCGGGCGGAGCCAACAGCCTCGTGAGCGAGGAGCGGAAATTCTCACCGTTCCGCTCCGCTCACATGCTCTGCTGTGAAATGAACTAAAAATAAGCACAAACCAAAAACAGTTTCTCTACTAATATGGGTGGAGCCCAATAACTTTGACTTGCTAAAATGCTGTGCTCGTGTCAATGGAACGGCTCCCTTTTCAGACATGAATGCCACAGTCAGAATAATCGACCAGCTGACCAACATCCTGGCCCCCATGCTGGTGGGACAGATCATGGCATTTGGGTCCCACTTTGTCGGGTGCGGGTTCATCTCCGGTTGGAACCTCTGCTCCATGTGCCTGGAATACACACTGCTTTGGAAGGTCTACCAGAAGACCCCAGCTCTGGCTGTGAAGGGGGGCCAAAAGGAAGAGGCTCAGGAACTTAAGCACCTTCATGACCAGCAAGGTAGGCCAAGTGCCCTCGCCAAACATGTTCATCTGCGAGGCAGGGTCACCAGACACAGCCGAGATGGGAGCCTTACAGGCCGTGCCAAGGGGCAGCTGACATGCGGCGGAGTATTGAGTGTTTTTATGGTTCATGACCTTACAGTGAGCACCTTCTTCTTGCAGAACCTCTCAACGGGCAGAAGCCATCAGAGGGCTCACAGCTGATGGTTGAAATAGCTCCCGTACAGAAGGATCCTGCAAAGAAAACTGGCTGCTTCTACCAGATGTCAGAGCCCTTCCGCACTTTCAGGGACGGCTGGGTGGCCTACTACAACCAGTCCATCTTCTTCGCCGGCATGTCCCTGGCTTTCCTCTACATGACCGTCCTGGGCTTCGACTGCATCACTACCGGCTACGCCTACACTCAGGGGCTGAACGGCTCCATCCTCAGCCTGCTGATGGGGGCCTCGGCCATCTCCGGCATCTTTGGCACGGTGGCCTTCACCTGGTTCCGGAAGTGGTGCGGCCTGGTCCGCACGGGCTTCTTCTCAGGCATCGCACAGCTCTCCTGCCTGCTGCTCTGCGTCGCCTCCGTCTTCGTGCCGGGAAGCCCCCTCGACCTGACCGTCTCACCCTTCCAGGAGGTGGTCCGCCAGCTCATGGGGGACGGAGGTGCCTTGCCTGAGGCTAACCCCACCCCGCTAGCCATGCTGTCCACCAGCATGCAGAGTTTGGCTAATGGCTCCACCGCAGGCCAGGAAATGCAGGAGATGGTGCAGGTGGAGTCCTACCTGTCGGTCAGCCTTCTCTTCGCTGGGGTCATTGCTGCTAGAGTCGGTAAGTATTTTGGATCCGTTTCAATAATTGCAGCTTTAAAATAGCTAATAGCTTGCACAGATTTTGGGAAGCACATCAAAATATGAAATTTCATCCATTTCAGATATTTTTGTATTAATTCTGGGTGTCACTGATAAACATCTTTCCCACATAATAGTTGAGCCTAAGCATCTTCCTGCTGGACAGAATCACTGTCAGTTTCTTGTTAATTCTCCATCCTTAGGCCTGTGGTCTTTTGATCTAACTGTGACCCAACTGATCCAAGAAAATGTGATGGAGTCTGAACGGGGAGTCATCAACGGGGTGCAGAACTCCATGAACTACCTCCTGGACCTGTTGCACTTCATCATGGTCATCCTGGCGCCCAACCCGGAGGCTTTTGGCCTGCTGGTCATCATCTCCTTCTCCTTCGTCGCCATTGGCCACCTGATGTACCTCCGGTTCGCCTACAAGAACCTGGGCCTTCAGCTCTTCCTCCGGTGCTCTCCGGAGCAGAAGAAGGAGGCTGACATTCCCTCTCTGTCCTCTGCGGTGTAGCCCCACGAGTCGACGGCGCGCCTCAGACGTCGGGCATGTAGCAAGCCGGCCAAACCTGCTTTACATCTCACGTAGGCGCTTACCCCCGGCTTCATGAGTCTCTTGGCCTTATATCACTTAGTAGCGTGTATATGCTGTTAGAGAGCAGGGGGGAGGGACGCATGAGGTCGTAGGTGACCCCCCCCCCCCCCCCCCAAGATGTTTCCGCTAGTCGAGGTGCTCACAGCTGAAACACTGCGACTGACTGCCACCCTCGCCGCATCACCACGCTCACCAGGTCAGCTGTCTCTCAAGGAACCCAGGCACGGCATTTGCCAAGCCACCGTTTCGTTCATTTAGCACCAGTTTATGAAGCTCGTTGGGTTATCCCCGATTTAGCTATCTCAGTACGAGCTTTAGTGTCATCACAAGACTCGTTTGCGCTAGATAAGCTTAGTAGACGTTCATGTTTATATACATTGCTGTTAGGATTTATACATGAATATATAGAAGAGTATCTGTAAGTGTCTGTATGTGCTGTGGACTCGGTAGTCTGTATTGTCGCTGTATCTTCTGGCTTTGTAGTAAGCGAATGTTAAAGATATTTGTCAGAAAACCTATGCAAGAGGTTCTGCATGTTACCAAAGAGGGACTCCTCTGTAAAATAGCCAGCAACATAAGTGATCCAGGCTACATGCTGCCTAAGCATTCATTCCAACGTCTGTGTGTGTGAGGCAGTGTTATATAACAGTGACTCTGATCATTTAAGCACATTTAAGCATTGGACAGACACGTCTTTATGTACTCCTCAGACGCTCAGCGCTCCCGAGAATTCCTGTGAATCTCCTGTGATTGTTTAGTTAGCACTTTAGGGGGGCCGCAGGTCACCGTGAGGTGTACGCAGCCAACGCGATGCTATATGCTGTGTCCGCTTCTGCTGTAGGTCTGTGCAGTTTCGAAATTCACCCAATGCGCACACAGCACTCTGTTAAGCAGGAAGCCATTTTTGCACTGAAAAAGGCTCCCCCCCCCCCACAGCTGGGATTCCGTCATTTTACCTGCAATTTCAGCACATCCCAGATTCCGGGCGTCTGAACAGAAACCAAAGGCCTTACGTTGTCACGGTTACCTGCACGCACTTAACCAGTCAGTCTGTGCTTAAATGCGTCATGCCATGGCCGTCGATGGACTTACGACAAACGCACACATCCTCTTTAAAACCTGGCCTCAACGTCCCATCTGCTAGAGAGACGTGGCCCAGAATGCAGTGTGGCATTTCGTTAGAGCAATATTAGTATTGGCCACAATCCACAGTACATGTGAAGGTCTTATTGCAAAGAGGTGGTATTTTTTCATAGCTGGTTGCCAGTCTGTAGGGTTTATATTGGATTGTGAACTTAAACAGGTTGTGCTGATGGCTCAGGTTCCTCGTCCAAATCCCTTCGGAAACGTGTTTCGCGGTTAAACACCAGCCTTAAAGTAAGCAAATTCTCCAGAGAAGGTTTCCGAATACTAAAGTTTTCCACTTGGAGTGGTTCAGGGACAAGTTTGGTGTTTTTTTCTAATACGTTAAAATCAGCAAAACAGCCAGCGAATACACTTCACTATACCCGTAAATGTGGTAAAACTGTGGGTGTCAGTTTTTAATTTTAGGGTTAAGGAAAAAAAATGTATTTTGTTCAACTGTTTTTATATATTGGAGTTGTATGCTGAAATCTTAAAATATATATCACATTTCATAGCCTTGTTTAGCTTTATGGTGTTTGTACCAATGTCTGAAATACAGAAGCTGTAAGGGAAAACTGCAGTTATCTTCCAGTGGATAGAACGTTTGTTATAAAGTAAAAACATAATGTTGTGACTCTTATAGCTTAGCTAAATATGATTGTAAGCACTCCACCGGAAGCTGGCGGATGTTCAGTGACTGCATGTTTTTTTTTTCTGTTTTCTATATGAAGTAATAAAGTTATAGTAAAAGTGATTGTCATTGTTGACAGACCACAGCACAACAACAAAATGTGCCCTTTGCGTTTAACTAGACTTGTAGTCAAGACTGCCAAAACCAAGACCAGAGGGTATCGAGACCAAGACAAGACCTAGACTAAGACCAAGACAGGCCGAGTCAAGACCGAAAAAAAAGACTCCCTTAACTTTTGTGTGCTGTTGAGGACTGACTTGACGGGTACTGACTGGTCCCAGAGTCATCTGACAAAACAGCTAACACCTCTAACAACTGTCTAAAGAATGTAACTGACTGACTAGGCTCACTGCTCGCTGTGATGCTGGGTCTCACGTTTAGCTAGCACTACACTTGCATATTTTGATTGGATGAGCACCAATGTCTGAATCACAACAAAATACAGGTATGTCATTGATTGGTTGCATATGTCAATCTGAGACAACAAGACCAAGACCAAAGACCATCGAGACTGTGACAAGACCAAGACCACTCTACATTTAACCCATATGTGCCATAGCGGTGGGCAGCTAATTCGGCACCCGGGAAGCAGTGCTTGGGGGCAGTACCATGCTCAGGGTACTTTGCAGGTCAGGGAAATATACCAGCAACCTTTCAATTCCAAGGGTGCTTCCATGACCCTTAGGCCAGCACTGGCCCTAATATACACTGCTATAACGGGTGTGGCAAAAATTGACTTCTGTTAAGTTCTGGTACTGCATGGTCCCGAGCTCAAGTCCAGGCCTGCTGTGCATGGCACTGTCTCCCAGTCGCATGGGCAGGTTCGGGGGGCCCTGGGCACCCAGGGGCCTCAACCTTAAATATCCTGGGGGGCCGCTGGCTATGAGCTCTTCTGCCCAGCAGACCAATTGAACAATTTTTTTAAGCCAAAAAAGAAAGGAGAGAGGACAAGATAATGATGTAATGCTGGGCTGATGGCAGATTTAATAACCACCTCATTCTTCCTGAGGGGGGACCCAGATTTTTCCCAGAGTCTGAGTCTTTAACCTAGGACAACCTGTGCCTGAATCCAGCCCTACGTGGTGGGATACCCCTTTACATAAACAGGTTGGCCCAAAATGCAATCAAATGGCTTGAACTTCCAAGCAGAGAGGACTGCTGTCCTACCTATAACTGCAACTGGGTTGGTGCACATAGGTCAGAAATGGGGAAAAGCTTGTTTTAGTGACATGATTCATACTGCCACTGATGGGCGTGAGGATCGCATTAAATGTCCCAAACCATTGGGGCGTGGCAGACCGTCTCGTAGCGTGGTGTAAGCCACCATGACCAGCCGTCAGCGTGGTCGGGTGCCCTGCACGGGACCAGAAGGCCGGTAGTTCAGATCCTGTGATCAGCTGTGAGATTTCATCTCCGCACTCCTAGGCAAGGCCCATAACCCCCAGCTGTCTGACCCAGCTTTCTCAAAGAAAAGAAAACATAGATCGCTTCGGACAAAAGTATCTGCAATATAAATAACATGCAAATGAACAGCTAAACCGACTTTATTAAACCCTGCCACGTCTCACAGTCATCTATTAACTACCTTTATTAGGTTGAAAAGCTATTTAGAGTCCCCTAAAGGCTCTAAATTAACGTGAAAGCTAATTTAGCTGAAGTTGCTCAGCTCTGAAATAGCTGCATCAGGCTCCCCTGCCACTTAGGGGTTAAACCTACAGCAGCCAGAGCCAGTGAGAGCGACCCTAACCACTCACAGCCAATGACCTTTGACACTCAAACAGAGGCAGCTCCACATTCCAGGCAGATTAGCTAGCAGACTAAGGTGGACGTACCAGTGACAGTCGCACGCACAGACACACAATTTAGATACAGCAAACATTAAATCTTAATACTGAAATAAAAAAAACTAATTTAAAAATCTCACAGAAGAGCACTTTAATTTCAGCATTGTAATGAGAGCTATTTTATATCAAAGATGTAGTATTGTACCTGCCACACTCTCGTCAAATGCCTCGGGGCCACGATGTTGTGAAAGGCGCTATATAAAAACAAACAATTGAATTTAATTAATCCCTTAAGCTCAATTGACCAGCCATGGCCTGTTGCACCCATTTCCAGTAAGAGATAATTACCAGAACATAGTTTCAGAAGCTGGTCTGACAAACCAAGGGTACAATAGGAATCTTCGAAGTGCTTGTCAACAAGACTAACTTCTAAAAGACAAAATTCTGAATTCGTAAAGCTAGAATTTCAGGGACCTGCCCCCGGCTTTAAAATATTTACTGTCCCGCACAGATCACGATCTCCCTTAGAAATGCAGAGTCATGGCTGCAGTCGCACTGCTGAGTCATGCTGTTGGCTCCCAGCGGCTGCACAGCAAGAAGGGAACCAACAAACAAACACCAGCTTCCTGTTTCACTGAGACCCCCCCCCCCTCCACAAAATCTGCAGAGTGCACCAACATACATCCAAAATGGGATGTTTTGTTCTTAAAGTATACCTGCAATGTGCAATTGTGAAACTGCCCCAGGCAGCAATGGCACTGAGGGGGAAGGTGACCTTATAACCACCCAAATACACAGATCAAAGGTTTTAATATCTTTCCTGCTTTTCTCATAAGTACTCGAATATGACTTCGCACACTGGGAGACCAAAAAACTAGGCGTTGCGGTATACAGATTTTCAAAAGCAATGCTATTCCTGCATCTGAGTGTGATATAGTATAATGATATTGTAATATAGCCCATCACGTGCCACCACAGACTAGGGCTAAGCGACAATTAAATTCCCCCTCGCCGGTGTGGGGGGATTTTGTCTCAGAATAAAATCAGGTGGAGTTCATCGCCCATGTAATGTTGTTTTGTGGAGCTGTAATAAGATCCCTCAAATATTATATTCAACTGTCTTGTCTCCTTCCCTTCAGTGCCTCTATGCAGCACTGCTTCCGTTTTGTGCAGTTTGATCCCGTCCTAATCACCCACACGAGTCTGTAAAACTTGGCAAAGATCTGATAAATACTGACAGCCTGCACGGGTCCCCAAGGACTGGGCTGGCAAACACTAGAGTAGGCTGCAGTGATACATCCACATTAAGGATCCGAATCCATCCATCCATATATTCACCCATTTTCTGACACCACTTGTCCTATTCAGGGTGGCGGGGGGTCCGGAGCCTAAGACACAGATTGCATCATCATTAACATTTTAAGACATTTGTGAAAAGGCACTCGTGATGAAGGAGAGACCCGTTTACTGAACACCAAGACTGTGCTCCCCTGACTTGATGCTGAATGCCATCTGATCCCAAAAAGTTACCACGGTAATGGGACAGGTCCCTGGGGCTGCTACTACGCGCTGCTGCTTTTATTTTGATGCAATTCATCCCAAAATTTGATCAGTTCCAGATGTTCACCCACACAATGGGTCTGCTAAGCTCATGAAGATTCACGAAAAACTTTTTGAGGCATTGCATTTGCTGGCAGTGCTTCAGTCTTGGGTGTGCTAGTGTGCTTGCTAATATTAACAAAGATCCTTCAATTACTCTTTGATTTATCATACTAACAGGATTGATCAAAAACTGTCAAAACTGGCAATATGCAACACTGATTCAATGTTGGTGCAATTTGTCCCAAAGTTTGATCAGTTCCAAATGTTCACCAATATACCGTGCCTGCAAAGGATGAAAAAAACCCATCAAATACTTTTTGAGTCATCGCGGTAAACAAGAAAGCGTCAGTGGAGGTGACCGTGGCCCAGTTCCAAAACCACAGGTATTCCTCCAAGGAATTCAATAAGCGATGGGGGAAAAACTGAACCTTATATTTTATTACATTGCACTAATCAATAAAAAAAACACTGACAGCCACACAGACCCGCCCCGGTCTTTCAGGAGTCCAGCGCAGTGCTGACCCAGCAGAAGTCCGCTCTCCGGAGCTGCCGCAGTTCTCGCGCCTGACTCTTGGACAGCGACGGCACGCCGTCGGCCTCCACGCTGCGGTCCGCGCAGCGACCCCCCGCGTCACGGGACTCCATCTCCTCTTCCGACTCCCCCGTGTCTTCCTCTTTCTCACTCTCCATATCCTCTTCTTCGGGCCCCTGGGCCCCCCTGATAAACAACGCGGGCGTGAGAAGCACTTTGGTATGGATGTGGCCTGACGGGTCGCGGTCCGGCATGCCTCACACTCTCCCACCTGGCCTCACACTCTCCCACCTGGCCAGTCCCACGCGGCCGGCATCCGCTTACCTGTCCCCGGCTCTCCAAATGAGAAGCGAGTTCAGGAACATGGTGCAGAGATGGGAGGCAGGCGGTAGGACGTGAGCAGGAGTGTGCAGGAGCTGGAGGGACGGAGAGAGCGCACTCACCCACCCAGCCGGACACACAAAACAGGCTTTAAAACAAACATTATGCTTTGGAAAAGAACTGGTACCTCTCGGATGGCCGCGGACCCCTGAGGCAGCTGGGTCCTCGCTGCCGTCTGCTCGCCAAGGGGGGCCCGCTTGCCTCGCTGCCCCTGTCTGTGTTTCCCCAGCAACAGGCAGAAGGGCGTCAGGGCAACACTGTCGTCGACCACGAGCTGGAGATCGCCAGGGGAGACGGGGCAGGTAGCGAAAACAGAGAAAACCCAAAAGCTTATCAGCTGGCCCTCAAACACCGGCGGTCACGATCAATCAGACATTCGACGTTTCGTCACAAAGGCAGCTGGACTCTATGCAGTGAAATGCTTGGCGGCCCAGGTCCCAGACTGAGATGGGAACAAACACGGAGACAGAACAAACATTAAACAAGTAAGGGTTAATGCACGACTAACCATGCATCGTATGTTTTTTAAATGGCTACAAGTGCGTATCAAAGCCGACCTTCTGACCAATGAGATTTGAGAGAGTACGATTTGCAGTGAAGTGACAGGTGGCACTGCAAAGATTTAAATGAATCGTATTAGTATTCTCATGTCAGCAGTGCACGTATGTCGAGTAGGCGTTTCCTAACCCTGAGACTCCCTCAGCTCCCCGCCAGACAGCCCCTAATCTCGTCCTCAGGGACCCCCAGACAGATCGCAAGCGTCCCCATGGAGCAGGTTGGGAAACACTGAAGTAGGCTGGAGTGGAGCACTGGCTACATACAGGTCCCAGAAACCGGCCCCATTGAGGATCCAAATCGTGCTCTAAGACATTTGAAGGAGATACCCGTTTGCTCGATGCCAGGATTCTGTCCTCCTCCGACTTCATGCTGAATGTCATCAGGTCCTATAATAGAAAAAAAGAAAGTGCCGTAACCCTCCAGGGAACCAGCAAAGAGGAATCGTCGGTTCCTCTTCGGAAGAGGGCCCCTCTGTGGGCTGGCAGGAATCGCCGGGCACGTGCACGTGAGCAGCGGCAGCCTGGCTCGGCCCGGACTCACCATGTGCTCCGTGAGAAAGTAGAGCCTTGAGCGGTTGAGCCACCTGGCGCTCTCCTGGCAGCTCTGCAGCGCCTCCTGGCGGGGGGCAAAGACGGCGCGGCGTACGGCGGCCGAGCACACGGCCTTCTGGGAATACAGGGGTCTTGGCTCGCTGGGCACAAACACGAATACTGTTGGGGGGTGGGAGGGGCGTGTTAATCCAACGACCAAGGTCCACACACCACATGTAGAGCAGTCACACGATGTCCTGGGGGGGGGAGGCTGTCACTCACAGAGCAAACCTAGTGCTGCGCTGGTGAGGAAATTTTGGCCGACACTGATAACCGACATATTTCTGTCTAGTGTCATTGACAGCCGTAACCGATACGATAACCCGTCAACCTCCGAGCTCCACAGATCTGTAGCGAAACTGATGCGGGTGGCGTTACTGACGTGGCTTGTGGCCAGTTAATATGCCGAGCCTGCGGTCGGAAGGTTGCTGGATCAAATCCCAGACTGATTTTACCGTTGGATCCTCACGTAAGGCCCTTAAGCCCCCATTCCTCCCGGGACAGTATGACCCTGTTCTCCCAGCTCTATGTCACTTTGGAGAAAAGCGTATATTAAATAAAAGTCAATGTACTTAGGATCTCATGCATGTGTGTAGCGACCACGTCACATGACACAGGCAGTGGTTCATCAGCAAAGTAGCAAAGACTTGGGAGAATGTAGCGAGGTTCTAAGCGGTGAACGAGCCGAATTAATGTCCCATCCTCGGCCCCGGAACATGGCCGGTCGCCCAGTGCAATATTCTCCATTTCAGCAATTATGTCTTCAGCTCTGATGCTGCTAACTGCCGCTGAATATTGAGCCAGCAGTATTGAGCAAGATCGACACGCCGGACTGATACCGACATCTTGACTTTCAATCGCCCGTTTCCAATGTTAACCAAAAGTGAACCCTGGTCTGTGCGGGGAGTCCATCCCACCCTCCCTCACTCACGGTCTGTGCTCCCTTGTGTGGCGGAGAAGGCCGCCATGTTTTCAGAGAGCGGGTCGCACTGTAGAAGGGTCACGTCCAGAGCGGTGCTCCACTCCACTGTGAAATGGGAAGGGGGAAGTGATGTGAGACCCCCGGTCGGCACACGGGTACAGGCGGCAGGGCAAGAGGGGGCGGGGCCCTACCAGAGCAGGTCAGGAGGTTCCAGCAGCAGAGAGCGCCCCCGGTGGTGGTACCCAGCAGGAACTTCGAACAGCCGAGTCTTCCAAAGCAAAGGTCCCTGTGGGAATGCAGGAGGTGACGTCACGTGTGTTTGGGACATATTTCACAGGATTTGGGCTGGGGACCTGATCTGTGCACGACATTCCAGGAACACTCTCTAACCCAACACTCTCCTGTAACTGCCATACATAAAGACCCACGGCATTTAATGTCCTAAAAATTCAACCCCAATTCTCAATCAACCTTAACCCTAACCCCACTAATACCAGCTAACGACACTTAGAGTTCACTAACTGTAAGTAAAACAGTATTTCAAAAATGCATTTCAGGAAGCCCCGAGGGAAGGCATGTTTCAGCAACACCAGAAAAATACTACTGTGGAACTTTCTGGAAGCCAGACAACAAAAGTGAAACTATCTATCCTTTAAGTAAAATGAAAACAAAACTTATGTCATGGTTTCATTTCAAACTGTACTACTGAATAAGATGTAGCTATTAATTAAACGTATCTGTGGCTAACTTAACGAGTAAGGCCTCTGTGTCTGTGACCAGAAAAGGCCACCTTCCCTTGAATGAGACTCTGTAACCCCTAAAAATACTCCAGGGCTACTCGACTTCAGAATGTACTTGCAGAAATGGCAAATAAGGTTTCAATTCATTTCTCATAAAAACGGGTGTAACTAAAACAAACTGAAGCGGCCCGCTGGTGTCTGAGAGGCAGACGTGCCCCGGTTTCTGTTGGTAGGCCTGAGCATGCAGAGACTGCCCCTGCGATTGGCTACGGCAGCTCCTCAGTGTCTGCGGTCGGGGGGGTGGGGGGTGCATTCCACCTGATGTCCCCCGGGGGCTGGCTGAAGGTGACGAGTAGCTCCCAGGTGCCAGGGTGCCACACGGTGACGACCTCCCGGAAGCCGACGGCCAGCAGGGACCCGTCGGCCGAGAAGCAGCACGCAGAGGGCGTGAGGTGGTGGTAGGTTCCCACGAACTCGCAGGACCAGTGTGAGCCCCCGCCTGGGGTGACCACAAATGGGAGAGGGGGGGTCTGAGGGGGTTTGCGACGGGCAGTTCCGGCGCTGCCCCGAGAACCGTTTGGAATCCGCTGTACCTCGGGCGTCGCTGTCGTCCGCCAGCACCCAGGCCTTGAAGACGCCGTCCCGCCCGGTGGTCACGAGCGTGGTGGCCTCATCGGCGTCGCAGAAGCACACTGCGTTGACGCGGCCTTCGTGAGGCATGCAGATGGTGGTGTTCAGCTGGAAACTATGGGATGGAGGGAAGGACGGCAGTTATTACTGCAGCACCTGCACAAGAAGGCAGCTTCTCTTGGTAGAAAAAATAAAAATCACAAGGTCGTTTCCCAAAAGGCATCATGGAAACCAAAGCAAACTTCACATTAATGTTATTTCAGCAGGCAGAAATACAGCCTGCCTAAAATACGCCGGCTACCCAGTGGGAGGCCCCCTACTGCCAAACCCTTGCTTTTACAGTGTTTACCTTATTAGTTTTGTGTCAAAGTATTTTTGTTGCTACCTTACTCAATCAGGAGTCGCAGTCGGACTAAGTGTGTTAAGTCAGAGGTGCGTCTGGCGCTGCCCCTGGTATTGCCAAGGAGGGGCTGGGCACACCTTTGTGCGGCCTGGCTGTAGGCCCACAGCTTCAGGCTGGCATCCACCCCGCCGTCCTCCTCCAGCCTCTCCTCCACAGTGGCCAGCCAGCCGCCGCTGCTGTGGAAGGCGGCCCGCACCACCTCGTACTGCCGCAGGCCGGACTCGTGGATGTACTCCTGCTGCACGATGTCCAGCTGGAGAGAGGCGGCCCGCAGGGGGCGATCAGCGAACACGGAATCCCATTCCAGATGCCCAGAGTCTCTCTTACCGACCAGCTAGAGGCCCCCCCCCCCTCTCTCTCTCACACACACACACACACACACACACACACACCGAGGTCAGAGGTCATGCCCAGTCTCCAGGCCCTGGCACGCTTACATTGTAGAGCTGCTTGTCCCGGAGTAGGGAGTAGAACTGCAGGTGGCCTGGCTTCCCGTTCAGCACCAGCGCCTTGGTGCGCGGGTCGATCAGCAGCTGGGTCCGGACGTCGTCGCCTTCGGAGGCGGGGGGGTGGGGGGGGAGCCCGTCAGCCCGGCTCTGGTGAGCGCTGACACGCGAGCACACGGGCACACGCGAGCACACGGGCACACGCGAGCACACGGGCACACGCGGCGGAAAGGACGCCACGTACCTCTAACGAGCCCTTGGATGACGGCGGAGACCTTCAGACAGCTCTGGATCACCATGATCTCTGTGGGAGGGGAAGAAACCCAAATGCCTCAATTTGCACAAACAAAATCGCGACTTTCCCTCCGGGCGCCTCCAGAGGGCGCCAGCACCATCACTAAAGTCATGACTAATTAGTCCCACGATCATCAATTAGCTAGAGCTGACGGCGCCGTCGGGGGTGCGTGTGGGACGATGGCCCCTTACTGTTGTCTTTGTGCGAGGTGCAGTACAGCGCTCCATCTGGTGACACAGAGATGTGCTCGATGGCACTGCCCAGCCGAGGCAGGAAGTCCTTCTTGGTCACCGTCCCATAATGCCACTGGACCAGGACTGACTCTATTCCTCCACTCAGCAGTTTCGTTCCTGGGGGCAGAAGGGGGAGGGGCTGAGTTCCGGGAATCATCTACCCATCCATATGAAGCGAGGCGAGGCGCAGGAACACAACGCCACCCACTGGACCCTTCGCGCAGCTCACCTTGGGGGCTGAAGGTCAGGGCCTCTACCGCGCTGTGGTGCCACTGCTCAGTGGAGTACGTGTATTCCTTCTTCTGATTAAAGTTTCTCCTGAAAAGGCAACGTGAGCTCAGGAGGGGTAAGGGAGGAGAGAGGCGGAGTTGGAGAGGCGGGCGGAGTGGCGGGCGGGCGGATGGAGAGGCGAGAGGGCAGTCAGATGGAGAGGCGGGCGGGCGGAGTGGCAGGTGGAGTGGCGGGTGGTCAGATGGAGAGGCGGGCGGGCAGAGAGGCGGGAGGATGGAGAGGTGGGTGGGCAGAGAGGCAGGTGGAGAGGCGGGCGGGCAGAGAGGCAGGTGGAGAGGCAGGCGGGCAGAGAGGCAGGCAGAGACGCGGGCAGGAGGACACCCACACAGGGGCGCTTACCAGAGGCGGATCTTGCCGTCTGCGTGCCCGGTGGCGATGCAGTCGTCCGTGGGGTGGCAGGACACGCAGGTGAAGGCATTCTTGGCCCCCTTCTTGTCGGTGGCTTTTAAGGAGAACCTTGAAGTGGCAGGAGAGATTTCAGCTGCCAAAGGCTCAACCATAACCAAACACAACAAACACATCCACCAGCCGCACAACAGAAAATCACACAAACCTACAAAGGGAGCCAACACCTAGTTAATCTACTTAGCAGACACTTTGTCCAAAGTGACATACATATGACTGAGAAGGAAGGGACAGGGTGTATGTGCAGCCAGGCTGGGCTTCCTATGGACGCCCAGGGTTATATGGCGCAGGCTGGAACTGCAGGAGCTACACAGGTCCCAAACAAAGCAAGAAGCCAATAATGCCACACAAAGGCCTGAAGTGTAATAACCAGTCATACTGAAGGCGGATCAGCCCCGAAACCAAGACTGAAAACCCAATACGTCCATGACCTCGGTTCCGGAAGGTATACAGGTGGCCTCCAGCTGGCTTATAATTACCACCCTCCAGCTCCCACTACATTAGTAATGTTGCTTACCAACTCAATTTTCACTGCACAATTAACACTATAACAAATATTCATCAAGAAATGATTGGTCTAAAGCTAGGGCAAGCTGTGCATTTTGCAAATATTATAAATGACACCTATCTTATCGTCTTCCAGCTGTGTCATGTGACTATCTGGGTCTAGTCGTGATTGGGTGTACACGCCTGCAGTAACAGCTAAGCTAGTTTCATTAGCTCAAGATGGATAATAACTTTTAGTGCTCAAAATCATTGGGGATTAATAAAACCCGGAATCCTCCCTCACCCACAAAAAGACAACGTGGTATGAACTGAATGGCTCAGGAATCGAGGTCTGAGCCAGACCGTGGAATCGTCAAACTGCCAAGTAACACCGACGAACAGTAAACCCCAGTAAGACTCCTAAATATCGCCCCGAGCTGGGAGGGAACAACATTTCCATGTCAGATTTCGAAGGGGATTTATTCACAACTTGCCTGTACTGCTTCTGCTTCCTGAAGAAGTACACGGAGAGCTGGAGGCCTTTGGCGGAGGCGACATATTCCCCCTGTAACGGCAGGCAAGCCCGGGAACAAGAGCTTCAAACAGCAACTTCAGCAACATCCCTTAGAAAGCCGACGTGCGGGGGGCGAGTGTGAGGGCCTCTCCTGCAGCCCACACGGCCACCCCGAGGACGGCAGGCTCAGTCCTGCTGCCCACACGGCCCCCCCGAGGACGGCAGACTCAGTCCTGCAGCCCACACGGCCCCCCCGAGGACGGCAGACTCAGTCCTGCTGCCCACACGGCCACCCCGAGGACGGCAGGCTCAGCCAGGGCACCACGGCCTGCTCTCCGCCGTCCCTACCTCTCTGCCAAAGCAGGTGGCCTTGGGGAGCGGGCTGACGTCACACATCACGGAGGACACCTCCCTGGCCTCCACCTCCTGTCCGGGGGACCGGGGCAGATGCAGCCCCACCAGCTGGTACTCCTCTGCAGAAGGCAAACAAAAGCTGAAAAGAGAGCTGATCCCAAATGCTTCCCCATCTCCACACGTCAAGCAGATGTTATTACTGACCAACCAGCGTGGCCTGGCTTCCATTTCCAGGGCTTCAGACCACATGACCACAACCTCTGCTTCCCCTGTGTGCTTTATATATAATTCTGTATCTATTGACTGTGGGCCCTGGCAGAGTCGTGTATATATGTGAGGACCCCCCCCCCATGCGTGTGACCGGTTCATGGGGGCACGCAGGGTACGGCCGACTAGCTAATTCTGCTACGGACACACTGAAACCCAAAAAAGGGAGGTAAAGGAGTGGAAGGTGGCAGCTTTAAAGAGGAACGGCTCTGCGCTCACGCACCCCGGCTCTTGTGGCCAGCCATCGGCGTGAGGAGGAAGACGGCGCCCTCGTGCTTCTTGGCGACATGGATGGAGAAGAGGGCGGGCCCCACGACGTACGTCTGCAAGGCGGGGCAGAGACGTCAGCGCCAGGCAGAGGGAGTCGGGCGCGAGGTCGCCGTGGGGGCGGCCGTACCTTAATGAGGATGCCGTCGGAGAAATCCCACAGTCTGACAGTGCCATCCAGGGAGCAGGAGTATAACTGCAGGGGGAAGGGAGGCAGAAGGGCCAATAAATACAGACATTCACAGCACACACAGAAAATCATCAGACAGTGACCAATTGTCTCTGGGGCTGACTGACCTGCAGGTGGTTGGCCGGGTTGAGGGCGATGCCCGTCACCAGGTCGGTGTGGCCCTGCAGCACATGGACACACTCCTCCGTGCTGGTGCTGAACACCTTGATCTCATCCCCCGAGGGACACAGCAAGAGCCTGCAAGAGCCGCGGCTTAGTGGGGGCTGCGTGCGGGGCCGAGGGGGGCTGCGTGCGGGGCCGAGGGGGGCTGCGTGCGGGGCCGAGA
>JAODKL010000036.1:6143550-6156971 GCA_026780765.1 Petrocephalus schoutedeni | reverse complement strand
GGCGATCCGGTACAAAGACACAGAGATCAAAGGAGAGCAGTGGATGTGACCCCAGAGACTGCCTCTCGGCCGGGTGCCGCTTATTCCTCGCTGCACGTCCGCTGTGTTTCTCCTTCATGGGTGGGGGGGAGGAGGGGGAGATGGAATCTGGCCTCTTAGATGAGGGATCGCTTAAAAGGATATATTTAGGAAGGAGGACGGCCCTGGCAGGCAGCCTGCGGAAGACGCGGCGTGCCCTTCTTACCCTGAGGGATGGAGCGCTCTCGCAAGCACACTCACGTCCAGTCAGGGAGCTGCACTCCTCCCACTGCCGGCTAAATACTGTACGAGGAGGGACTCCCAATTCATGACTGAATTTACAGTTGGCCGCCTCTGCTCCTCTGATATTAACTCGCGATTACGGCTCTGAGCTCCTTTCGGTCTTTAGATTGATAGCTGTGAATTTGGACTGTCTGCCCATAGATGCAGATTGGAACCAAACTGTCGATGTCACATTCTCCGGGAGGAAGACTTGTATGCTTTTTCGTTGGCGTATCCTAATTCTGTGAGGTTTTTATGATACTGGTTCAGCTTTTCGGCCGTTTGAAGGCGCAGTAAGTACGCTGTGGCACTGTTCGGGGGAGGGGGAGGTCGGCACCCCTCGTTTGGGGTGTTAGGCAGCTCTGAGTTTGCTAATGAGGCTCTGACAAGTCTGTGACTCAGCACTCTGCAGGGTAACACTGTCCTCTTGGTCCCTCGTCCCCTGTTATGGCTGGTTGGGCACGTCCCTGCCACTGATCACCCTATACAGGCCGAAGGCCTACATATACTACATTTACTTAGCAGATGTTTTTGTGCAGCTGCAAGAGCAGGGCCAGCCAGTCCCAGGAGCTAATGAGGGTCCCGGGGCCTCGCACAATGGCCCAAATGCAAAATTACTCTGCTGACCCTGGGAATTGAACCAACAACCTTCTGAACACGAGCACAATATATCACATCGAGGTCTTCAAGGCTGCTGGGAGATCAAATGTCAGTTGATGATGAGCCCATAAAGTCTGTAAAATAAGACTGATTCTTGCCAAGAGGAAATTCTTGACAGAAACAGTCGGCCTGTATGAGGATCAAACCCACAACCTTAGCAACATTAGTGGCAGGCTCTAACCAACTGAGTTAATTAACCCAGGAGTTTTTCTGCTGATGCTGGAGTAATGAAGGCAGATTGAGACCCCTGGTGGAACTACAGACGGGGCCCCTATGCCGAGATCGGCCTGGCCGTGAAAGCAGCCACCGCAGGCTTAGCCGGGGAGTGCAGAGCTTAATCCGTTTACGCGTGCTCTCTCCATCTCATACAGGCAAACTCCATGTAAATGTATTCAGATACCAGTTATGCTCTAATCTTGGGCTCATCCAATGTTCTGCCAATTGGACCAGGATTTAAAGCATTTGCAGAGAGACCTTCCCATGTTTCTTGTCTATTGTATTAGCACAGGAAATGCATCAAGCCAGACTGTGAAGTGTCAGTCTCAAGTTGTTGCATAAGGGATCCTTAAATAAGGCTCCCTTCTAAACGCTTTAGGAGTGTCATGTGCTGAATCACTATTGTTGGTTCAGTAGTGTAGTGGCCAGCACTCCCGTCCCGGCAGGTTGTGGGGTTTAATTCCCTCCCCTTTGTAGAGTTTGCATGGTCTCCCTGTGCCATGTGCATTTCCTTGGCATCCTCTAGTTTCCTCCTGCTGTCCGAAAACACATGGGGGGGTAAACTGGAGGGGGGGTAGGGTTTGGATTAGCACACTAGGCCGCGATACCTGTGATCAGAAGGTCGGTGGTTCGAGCCCTAGCATCAGCAGAGTGATGTAAGCAAGGCCCTTCATTCTCAATTGCTCCATGGACTTGCTAACACCTGCTTTCTTAACTGCATGTCACCTTGCATAAAAGCATCTGGGGAAAGAAAACCATGAGCCCCAACTATTATGGTCTGGCACCCCCTTTCTTATACCTCCTGGGATTGACTCCCAGCTCACCGTGACTCTGTTCTTCATGAGCATCGACAGAGGTCTTTCTTTGGACCCCAAAATCCCACAGGTGATTTGCATGTGCCACAGAAGCACCTTATATTATTGGCATGGTGAACATCTGGTTAAATTCGCCAGTCAAAATGAGCTAAGAATAAAACATAGTAGAAAAATAAAGCAAGGAAAAACAAAACAGATCAGTGAGTCAGATGGTTAGGGAGCTAAAATGGAATGTGAATCTGACCTTCAGAGAAGAGTAATAAGGAACAGCTCTGCGTTACGACACAGCGCTACTGCGCACCTTATCCAGAGCAACTCCAAATATCTATGGAAACAGAAACCAGCTCCAATTCCCTTTGTGATTTAAGCGCGGTCCGCATACGGGCTTCATGGTGTCTATCTATAGCAGATCCGAGTTGTTGCCAGCGCTGGCTTGCAAATCCTCGGACGGCACTGCTGCGTAATTCTAGCATCAAATGCCTGCGAGTGTGCGCAGATGGTTTTTACAAGTGACCCATTAACCAGCGCCATTTGGACACAGGGGAGCTCGGCACGCAAAGAAGGCGGCGCGTGAAAGTGGGACGAGCGAGGCCCGGAAGCGGCACCGTCCTGACCCGTAACTGGCGAACGCAACCCGGTCTTCGGAAAGGTAATAAATTACACAGCGTGGAGGCAGGTAATTTGGGCTGTGCGGTTTGCCGGATGACAAGTAATCTAATGATCCGCTGGAGGAACACTTAACTGTGAGCAGAACAAGAGGGTAATAAGGAACGTTTCTTAATCAGAAACTCCCTGAGGAACTGCAGGAAATTAGACTCCGAGAGAGGCTCCCGAGGCAGCCCCTGCCCTCCCACCCGCGAGAGAGGCTCCCGAGGCAGCCCCTGCCCTCGCACCCGCACAGCTGTAGAAGAAGGTCGGGATGCTAATATGGACCCAAAAAGGCACGGTGTGGGAAGGTGGGGCAGAGCGAAGGCGAGTGAAGCGTTTAGCATCACAATGCGAAACCGTATAAGGTGCCCCGCAGATTTATATGCTACCGTAGCTAGAAGAATGAAATAGGTAGCATCGAATATTATAAGGGGAGGCAGGATTACAAAACTGAACATCTTGTGTCCCGGTGAGACATCAAAGAGGGGGAACAAGTGGAAACCCAATTAAAGTCAGTCTCCGGTTTGATGAGGATATGCATGTCGAGATGGGGACCACGGCTGATGGCAGCGATTGCTTTCAGAGCTAATAAAGCCACAGGGATGCTGAGATTTCATTAGGAGCCGGAGGGCTGTGTGTATCTGGCTGTTCACTTCGGTGCCTGATAATAACCTGATCCTGGGATCCTGGGATGCTCCGAGCCCAGCTCAGATGGGGGGATCTCTGGCTGGTCACTTGTCCCCAAGCCCTCGACGGCTCGCTTTCTGTCTTCCCCGCTCCCTCTGTCTTCTCCTCCCACGGGGCAGTGTTGACCTCAGGATGACTCTGCTCACACCATCCAGCCAAACATGACGGCTCGCTGAGTTCCCGACAGATTTCTTACTTTCTCAGTGGCACACAGCTGCGGCCGTAACGCGGCTCGCTGCGGCCAGGAGATGCCGGGTCAAGGCGAAGGAGCCTCTGACAGCACCTCCAGCCCCTGGCGAAATCTCAGGTGAAGTCCTCGGCTATTTATTCACGTTGTTTTGCTGCCACCTCAGACTGACTCCATCGTCTGTGTCATGATGACACCGGTTTCCATGGCGTCTGTTCCGGATGGTCTTTGGGACACCCATGACAAGTACAGTGTAAAATAAATAAAAATATTAAAAACTAAAAACAAGACTGTCTATGCCCCACAGGGATGCAGGAACTTACCCAAAAGATACAGGAGTGCAAGGACAGAAGGGCGCGCATATTTGACAAAGTAAACATTCACTGTGTTGTTTATAAATACTAGACTATAAAGACAGAGGTAAAAATTAAGAACAGGACTAGTACCATGTCCTGTTAAAGAGTCACCATAGACCAAAATATTATATGCAAATGTATTAGCTTAGTGTTTGCAAAAAACAGCTGCAACGCAATAAACAAAACCTGTACAGGCATGAGCAATGCAGAGAGCAAAAATATTTATAATTCTTTTCGGGGCACATTAATAATATGTTTTATTGGCTTTTGATATTAATACTGGGTTTTATTAACTTTCTTTTTACAGTGAATCAAAAAGAAATTCTGTGGCATAAACAGATGGCTTGGGGGAAAGACGCTCACATTCTGCAGCAAACTTTCTGCCCTCCCCATATTTTCGTAACTCCATTTGACTCTGCGTCACGCGTCCACACCAAACGGGGCTCCGAACACGCCACAGCCTTCCCCGGCTAACAGCGCCGCACAACCACAAGCCCACGCCTGGGCCTGACAGCCCCTCGCCCGGTGATGAAGACGCCCACGCACCTCCGAGTCCTGCCTCTCGCTCACAGCTGCCAGAGACACCCTATTATTCAGAAACCAACCAGCCAAACCCTCCCCTCGCCTAGCCCCCCCCCCCCCCCCCGCGCGACTACGCCCACACACTGACAGGGCTCGACTCGCGGTGTGAGTGTGTGTTTCGCGTGTGTCCCTGCGAGTGAGGCACAAACAAAGAGAGATGGTGAACTCTGTGTGTGTGTGAGAGACAGAGTGAGACAGGGGGATTGCCTTGAGAAGGTTGTTTTGCCGTGTATTCCAGCAGGGCGTGAGTGGGTGTGTGCGGTTTTTCAGCGTGACCATATTTAGATGTGAATTGTCCACACCTGAAAGGGGCATCTACGCCCCCGTGTGTGTGTGTGTGTGTGTGTGACTGAAGTGTCCATAAGTATGGACAGGTACATAGGTGGGGAAGCTTGTTTGGGTGTGTGTGTGCGTGAGCATGCAGGATGGGCAGAACATCTGCGTAAGAGGGTTTGCCAACGTACGTGACTGACTGAGCAGCTCACATCCGCAAGGGCATGTGTGCGCATGTGTGTGAGATTTTTTCGAGGGTGTGGGTGTGTTGGTACGGGGGTGGGGGGTGGGGGGGGGGGCGGCTGGTGTACACTGACAAGGGGTAGTGACGTGGAATCATCTCAAAGTGTCAGTCTGAGCTTCCCCATCCAAGCCAAATGTTCCCTTCCCTTGCCCAAGCCTGGCTCTCCTTGACATCAAGGTCAGAGGTCATTACCAGGCGACAGATAGGAGATACGCTTCACGCGAGGTTGGGGTTGACTGGTTTTCACACCAGTTTGCAGTCAGACTGCTTTGCCGTTGGCCATGAGCCTCGCAGCCAATATGAGCCGACTTCCTACCCCTGGCAATACTCTTCGAGCACAGAGGAAACATAAGAACCGAGTCCGACTCTCCCAAACTAATGTCTGATTTGTCTTCTGGATCGTGAAAATTTAATTTGGGTGAGCAGATCTCGCTGGAGGGTTCGGCGGGGGGCACCCAGGGGTCAGAGGGACCTTCTGTAAATCTATGGAGAGTAAACACGCATGCCTGGGGAGTTTGTGTGGCCGACAACACAAATAACGCTTGAGATGGAGGTCAATGTGGGAGGAAGGGAGGGGAAGCAGCCTGAGCACAGCTAACCAGGCTGGCCTCTCTCTCTATCACACACACACGCACACACCCAGCCTCCGCACAGTCATTAGCTTCCCTGGACCTAGTGTGGAGCTCGGACCACCTCCGCCGACGTCCGCTACTCCATTACAGGCAATTATAGGCCCCTGCGTGTAGGCGGGGGGGAGGAATCCAAAGCCACATGGTGCCCTCGCACTGACCAAGCCCAGCCTTGCCCAGGCTTTCTGTTTGTGTCACAACATGCCAGGAAGGGATACTGCTTTTCCCCCGGAAAATCACCCATGAAAATAGCTCATTTCAGATTATACTGCCATAAAAGTACCAGCCGTGCATTCTTTCGATTACATATGCTGCTCCAGGTGTTGTGTAGGTGCCAAACTGCCCGCTTAATCGCAAACTTGTTTTACAGTTATTTGATACATTGGACCCAGCAGGGTGTTGGTTTACAGTCCCCCGAGAGGCTGCCTTGAGTCTGGAAGAGGTTCTAAAACCTGGGACCTCTACCATCATCAGCAACGCGACTCAGATCAGAAGTAGGACGCTGTCAGCCAGCAGATTCTCCTCACATCATCAAAGCCGCTATTGTATTTAAATGAAAAGAGCAAGCTATTTGCGTAATGACGTTAAATCTGTTCCTGACTCACGCCCATTTATATTCCAGTGTTAGATCGACATCCATTCCTATCTTTTTTTTTGTGTGTGTTCAAGAACTGAGCCAGCGAGAACTCCCGGAGCCGGAGACGTCCGTACAGACATGCTTGGCGTGCATCACATAAAAGCAGAAGGTCGCGAAACAAGAAAGAGTGCGTAAGACCGCAGAAAGGACACGGCGGTCGCGCGTGGAGGGGGAACGGAAACAGCCACAAGTGAAGGCCGCAAAAGGTCAGCCCACACGTTACATGCCTGACAAAGGCCGTGCATTCCTGACAGGGGAACACCTTAACCGGTGCGTGCCAATCGCGGCTCTCTCTTAATAGGTGCGACACACGCCCAGTAATTATAACAACGATAAAATAGTATACCATATAATGGCAAAGAATAAAGAATGAATTACTATAAATCAAACTCTTCATTTCCAGCGATCGTTTTCTTTCACTTTATGCTCATCATGATTTAGGGGGACTGACGTACTTAGTAACTTACGTTTAAATATACTTTGATTTCACTTATGCGATATAAGCATCACCATGAAAACTGCACTCACCTCGACTCCGAGGATGGCGGGAGATAAGTCAGGTAGATTTGCAAAGCCTGGCGGCACATCGGCTGGTTTTAGATGCCAACACAAACTAGGGGCAGGTAGATGTCCATCTATGGACAGAGGCAGTGTTAGCAACCGATATGCTAGCAGGCGCAGATCGACTTGAGATGTCTGTCTGCAGGCCTAAACAAGCCAGACAGCACTAGTCGATAATCTGCAGACTGACTCAGCAATTATTACCTTTTCCAGGGGGCTGGAGGAACCCATGCCATAAGTAGCTGTCACTCTACTCAAGCCAAGTCTACTCCTGGAAGCAAACTTTTGATGGGGAAGTTCACAATAGTGAGTGTGTGCCTCAGCAGATCAGGCCACTATACTGGGGCTCAGAAGGTCGCTTGTTCAAATCCCATCACTGTTTTTTAGATAAAAAGCGGCTGCTGAATAAATAAGGAGGAGTGCAGGTGCTGGTAGTGGAAGCAGGAAGCGCCCCGGGTGCGAGCCCCACTGCCGCCATCTTGGGAGGCAGCCTACGCCGGAGAACAATGACGTGACAATGGCTGCCGCGAGTTTGCTATCTGCTTGGCTGGCCCCTGCGCCCTGGGAGACCAGGCGAGCCTCACACCTGTAGCCTCGCCGGCCCGAGGAGCGCGCTCTGAGAGGCCGGCTGGCTGCCCCCCCTGCCCACCTCCCTGTGCCATCCGCCGCGCCGGCTGCACTAAGACTGCAGTCTCCCAAGGGCCGCAGGAGCTGGGCTCTGCTCAGTACCCTCACTGGGCCTCAGCTTGGGCGTCAGGCACCGCCAGCAGGCCAAGGATGAGGGATCGCCACACAAATGGCAGAAACGTCAAAAGCGCAATAAGCTCCACCCACTGTCTCCCCTTGTCCAACGCTGCTATAGGGCGTATACAAAATACTGAGATCTCAAAATATAAAACAAAAACAAAACAATTCATAATTCCAAGATGGCAGGAAGCATGCACTGTAAAATGCATAAATAGTTTTCCAGCTAGATCTATTCCCGAATCATTTTCACTGTATATCTGTAGAGTTGCATTTTTGATGATCGCCAGACAGCAGTTAAAGGCGGGGGTTTTCTGGCGAGGATTGGCCCCTCCCACTCATCTGCCCTCCCCCCGTGCCCCAGCCAATCAGGCGGCTTCGTTAACCAGCGCTGGATGCCCCATCACACGCTCGTTAGGAAATCGCAGGTCAGGGATACGGGCCCGACTTCCGTCATTGTCTTAACGGAAGCCATTTTTCTGAGACTGATCTCGATATACGCTGCATGGATGCAGTTATGTTTTCCTGCAGGACTAGAGTGAAGGTTACCACCTGACCCTTGGTGCAGGGGCTGGCTGCCCCTCTGAGGGCTGCCTAAACCGGGACTGGAAAGGCCAGAGGCACTGTAGTCCCTCCAGGCCACGGCCCCTCAGTCCAGCCCACTGGAGTCCAGGGGCCCTGCTGGTCAGACCCTCGTAAACCGTGGTGGGGCTGTGGCGAGCGCACCCACGGCAGCCCAGCCCAGTGGGTGTCGTGTATGGGCCTATTGACAGCCCTAAACACTGGGTGCCTTTCTGCCGCAGGGTGACCGCTTCCCCTCGCGTGAGCGCCACCATTTGGCTGCGGACGGAACTGCACGTAACACGTGGCACGTTGGCTGTTTGAGGACTGCAGGCGGTGAGCCAGAGGTTTATACGTCCAGGAGGTGGGGTCAGTTACCTTACGGTTCCACAAGCAAACAGGCCGCAATCGCAAGTTGTGTTAACACAGCAGATACTCTACGCAAATAAATGACTCAGAAGCACCATTTTAAAGTTCACTGATTTATTCAGCCGGATACGTTTGTCCGGGCTATTCGGATCAAGCACCTCGCACCAGGGCACACTAGCAGAGCCTCTGCGAGACATGCGCTGGCACTCCACCAGGTAGAGGAGAAAAAAAAACCACAACAAAACAGAACAAATTCTGCTGACAGCAGATTCAAGGAATATAGGCAGCTTTACAGGGCCACGAAAAGCAGAGATGCGTGGTGTGGAGCCGCGGCCTTCGTTAGCGAGGCCGCTTTGCCATGAGGGGCTTTTCCGAAAGATCAAAGAGCACCAGAAACACCCCCCCCCCCCACAGCTGCAGCAGTCAAAGGAGTGCGTCTAGCTACAGACATTCAGTTATTTTCCACTTTTTTCCTTACACCCAGTATCATTTACCTCCTTCCCTGAATCCTGCCTGGGAGAGAATACCTCCAAAGCTTCCCCATTACAACCCCAGTCCTTGATGTCCCTGCATCTGATTTATTAACGATTCAGAGCACATGCATCTTAAGGCGAGATTAGGAAAAAAAAGGGAAAGCAAGGCTGTATTAGTCAGAGGCAGACTCCACGCTAGGCGTATGACAGCGGCCCGGCCCGGCCCGGCCTGGCGTGGGCGTGCCTGTCAGGAAAAACCGCATCCTAGAGAAAGCAGGACGCGGCCACCTGCCGTGCACACCCACGGCCAAAATCCCCCTCCCAGAAAGCGCTTCAATGACATTTCCAGCGGCCGCTTTTAAGTTCCGTTGTTGAATTTCCCTGCCACCGTGTGCGCGTCCGATCAGCGCCGGAGCGGGGAGGCTGTGTGCTGCGCCAGGCACGGCGGCAGAGCGGGAGCCCTAAGGACCGAATTAGCTTACGGTGCACCTCCATCGCAAGGCAAAGGTGTTCATTGCAAACCACGCATGATCAGGAGAAATGGCAGCCTTATGCATTCTCACTCGGAAGCAAGGTGGTGACAGGGGTCCCGCTTTCTGCAAGCGGCGGCCTTGGCACGTACTAATCTTGCTTAACATGGTTGATGTCCCCCCCATTTATAGCCACAGGCCTGTTGTATCCCCCGTCAATGCTGACACGCATGGCGCGGATGATCGGAAGCCACCAGCACCACTGATCAGGCAGAGGGTTATTTTGGATCCTCTGCTGAGGCTCTGGGGGGGTTGTTATGACCCCAGAGCATCAGGGTCCCACACCGATGCCCAGCGAGCCCTGCTGCACACGGATATTATTCACATATAATAACTGATGGCAGTTTGCGTTTAATAATCAGAGACTTAGCAGATGATTAGGGGAGACGTCAGAATGAGGGGCCACATCTTGTAACGGAGGGAGTAATTCACCAATAGCTGCTTAAATCCAAAGGATTCAGCTGTCAAATGCAATTTATGGAAGCCAGTAATAATAATGTCAAGGGCACCAGGACACGCCTCCCTTATGTGTCAACATTTACAGTAGAGGCGGAACCAGCGGCATCTCTCCCTGAACGTGGCACTCCTAAGATGCTCACGACTTCCACAAAGGTACATTAAGCAGAGATGTTTAAGCTGATAACGGGTTATGCACACTCAGGTGGTTGCAGAAACTAGTAAACTACAAATCAATCCAATCGGTTCATTTGAACAACAGCTTGTCCCTTGCAGGGCCACCCTGACATATAAGGGATGCAACACTGTCACAATTTACAGATCCACTAGAGGGCGTCTCAGTTAAAGCTCAGTAATGCAGAAATATGCTTGACTGAGAATATAAAACACCCGACATCCCCGTGTGTGTCTCTGCGTGTATGTGCGTGCGCGGAGATAATAAAAATGAAAACATACAGAATATAAATATTCCTCGGGTGACATTTACATTACATTTGCCTTCCTATTTAGATCTAACGTGACGTTCACTCCCGAGTAAGACCTAACCAATAGATAACTGCACACCAAGTCCAAGCAATCGGCCGATATACCGTAACATTCCCAGCAGTGACACGGCGGGCGGGATAAGCGCGGGTTCCGGTTCGGACGCCGGCGCGGGTTCCGGTCCGGACGCCGGCGCGGGTTCCGGTGCGGGTCGGGCTGAGGAGCGGCCGTGTGCCGGCTCGCTTGCTTCTGTCTGCCGGGGACGCCCCTGCGTTTGAAAGCGGAGCCTGCGGGAGCCATGAAGCGCGCCGCGGTGCTCTTCGCGGTGATGGCCGGCCTTGCCGGGGTGTGCGCTGCGGAGGACGGGCGTTACTCGGCGGCAGGTACGGGGCCGGCGGTCGGGGCCCGGGAGCGGGGCCGGGGAGCGGGGCGCCTCCATGCGGGGCCTGGGAGCGGGGCGCCTCCATGCGGGGCCGAGCGCCGCTTCCAGCCCCTTAGTGACAACCGGCCCGGAATCGCTGCCTCTAAGTAACATTTATAACGACATACGGCGCTGTTTACTTTGAAAAAAGCTATATATATACCTAACTATAACTATATTATATTTATATATACCTAACTATAACTATATATATATATATATGTATGTATATACAGCACTTGGCTTATTATTACCGCATCCATCCGCCCCACACCGTCCCTAACGCCTCCAATTCCCCCGCAGATTGCGTCCACCTAAAAGAAGACGACGCCGGTCCGCACTACGGGGGCCGCTGCTTCTGCTACAGCTCCGGCACTGTGGTCAAATGGAAGGATTTCTGCTCCACGTTTCAGGTGCATGGAGACGCATTGGGCTCCGCGCCGAGACCCCGGCTAATGAGGCCAGCCTCAATTTGAAAGATTTCCTTGTTTATTGAAGTGCTAAACTATCCCTGGTCCCACCTCTATTCCACGGCCAGGTGAATGTGGCCAGTGCCAGTGATGTTCACATCACCTTCCCGCTGGACGCGGATGCCTCTCGGGGGCCTTGGGGCCTCCTGACACGGCTGAGGGGCCTGCTGGCACAGTACTGGCCCTGGGGAGCTCAGGATGATCTCGGCATGGACATCCCTCTGGTGGACAAGGAAGTCTGCTTCGCTGTCCAAGCCAAGCCCAACGTCAAGTACACCCTGCATCTGACGGGCAAAAGTAAGTGAAGGGGGGGCGAAGCGCCTCGTGGTTTGTGGTGGGGGGCAAGATGGACCTTTCTCATTTGTAATGTTTACAGGAGTCAACTGGATGCATCTCAGCCTGTTTCTGTGTGGAGGCGTCCTGTTCCTCTGCGCCAGAACAGTGTGCAGGTACTTCTGACTTTCACCTGTCTGATTATGCTCTCATGTGTTTCTGGGGAAGAGAATCGCCCAAATTCACTTGACTTGATGGCGACATTCCACCACTTCCCGTTTATTTTACACAACAGTGGTGACCGTTGCGTCCTTCCCCAAACGCCTTTTATTATGCGGCACAGAATAACTGCCTACCTGCCAGAGCACCTGCTTAATATTTCTCAGGGACCTTCACGGGTAAATGAGGGGCGCTCAGATCTGCCTTCCTTTGGCAGGAGTGCCCTGGTTCACTACGCAGGCGGAGTTTCCCTGGGAATTCTCTCCGTGTTCCTTTTCCTGCTGCTGGTTCTGAGAGGCTTCATTCGGAAGGTAAATGTGCCACAGGAGGTGCTGTAGGTGGGCGGCTGGCCGCCCCTCCCTGCCTGGCCTGACCTCCTCCCGCTGTACCTCCCTCTCGCTCTTGAGCCCCTTCCCCTGTCCCCCTTCCAAACGCCACCGCTTTGGAGACCGACCCTACTCTCCGGCAGCCCCGTCCCTTCTCAATCCCCTTCCCTTAGGCATCCCTAACTTACCCTCTCTCCCAGGCTTCAAATCTCCCTCCTTTCTGTTTTTTATTTATTCATTCATTTTTATTGTTAACGTTTTTTGGGTTTTGAAAGCACTGTATAAGTCAGTTGTTTATCATTATTATTGTTGTTGTGGTTGTTGTTGTTGTTGTTTAAAGTTTCCTTTACCCTGGGGAGCCCACGGGGTCATATATGACCCTACCTTTTATTTTTGCCTTATATTCAACACACTCATCAAAGTAAAGATTTTTTTTTCCTTTACAGCCCAGTGTACCAAATATGACTCGGTAAAATCTTTACTTTGTTTAGTGTAAGGCAGAAATAAAAGGTAGGGTCATATATGACCCCGTGGGGTCCCCGGGGTTAAAACACTCAAACACACATTGTGTAGTCTGGTGCTCGTTAAGGTGAATTTAAATTACACTGATGCCTAATTACATTCCTCCGAGAGTTACGTGTAGTTTTAATTCTCAGGGAGGGGGATTAGAACCTGTAGGGAAACTTGTGAACCCCCACCCCCTATGTGTTGAGTTTCAGTGGCTAAGTGGCACTGTTCCAGGAGCAGGTCTGTCCACATTCTTTATGATGGTACTCTGGCCTGCATCTGATTTGTGATGGAGACCTCTGAATGGGGCTTGTTGATTGGATGGAATCAAGCATCCTCACCGCCCCTTATTGTGAACTGGCCAGTCCTGTTCTGCCACATCGGCGTCACATGTGATGTTGGTCCCCTCGCTGACAGACCGTGTTCCTGGTGCTGCTGGTAGTAAGCTGTGGACTCACTTACCTGACCCACCGACTGCTGCTGACCCACTGGGATCGCACCCTGTCTCTCTACAGGAAGGAGGTCTTGGGTAAGCAGCCGGATCTCCTGTGGGGGGCGCGGTTCTGTTACGGAGGGCCTTGGAGGCAACCGCTCACTGAGCTGGTCTTAGGGCAGGGCCCAGGCCTGGGCCCCAGGCAGGGTTTACCCATTCCAGGTGGGCCACTCTTATGAAGCTTTTAATGCAGGGGTGGGCCGTCTTTTCCGCAAAGGGCCAGCATACATGCAGGCTTTTGGGATAACCTTTAGGGCCCTTTCTGGATGAGGACGTTTCATTTCAGTTTCCATTTCATTTC
>JAODKL010000036.1:6024195-6034212 GCA_026780765.1 Petrocephalus schoutedeni | reverse complement strand
TTATCTCACCCATGTAAAGCGCCCTGGGACAACTCTGTTGTGAAGGGCGCTATATAAAAATAAACTGAATTGAATATGATGGGCTGGTTAGCCATCAGCGTAGCTCACGTGCTGCATGTCTGCATGGGAAGCGGATTTGAGCTGCATTGTGATGCAGGTGGTTCTGTATAATTTCATCAGCAGCAGCAGCTAGCTCTCGCGGGCATTGGGCACGCAAAGGGAGAAGGGGGTCTGCATTTCTAATAGGGGCAACCTGGCTGCCTTCTCTGAGCATTCAATGCCAACCGAAATGGCAGGAAAATGAAAAAGGCAACATCGTCAGGAGGGGGCAAGAGGACAAAAGCCAAACGAACGAAAAAAATAACAGCGAAAGAAATACAAAGAATGGCTCATTGGCAAGTTAATAACTACAAATAAGTGCTAGTAAAAATATAAAAGAGGCATGTTTTAACAACAAAACAAAGCTGGATAAATGATCCTTTATCGTAATATTCTGATTATCATATTTTGTCATAACATGATTCATAAACATACAAAAAAATAATAATTAAACAAGCAAAACGACTGCCAGGGACAGTGCCTACAGAAGCCTTGAAAATATTGAGAAAAGGGTGTTTTTCAGGTTTCAAGAAATGTATACGTTTTATATCTTTGACTGTAAGGTCACGATCTGAAACCGTGTTTACAGTCACGATCTTACACCTTCCAGAAAGGAGCACATGGCGATCTTATCTAGTGCCAGTGAGCAGTATAGCTCCATGCCGGCCGACACGATTGCCCTTAGTGGCATGTGTGCTGCTCCTGTAAGCATGAGTAATTCATGAGAACTCCAACTGCTTCCCAGGGTGCGGGCTCCCTACAGCCTCCACCGCTTACTTCATTATACTGTCCAGGGGAGGTAAGCCTGCCGCCCAACGCACAGTCCAACTCCAGGTTTCCACAAGTCATGCTGGTCTCCATTTGTGGAATGAAAAAAAGAGAGGAAAAAAAAAAACGATATATATGTGTGTGTGTGTGTGTAACCAACCATCCACCCATCTCTACTTGCTCTGTGCCAAAGAGAGCGCTTACAGCACCCTGGTCAAAACCGCCTTTTTTATTCTTCCTTTTTCCAAATTGTCATTTTGACGCCACCCACAACTGGCACATAAACACACACACAAACACACACTCACGGTTTGGCTGGTAGTAACTGGAATCTCACTGCATATATTGTGTGTGTAGGGGGCTGATATTTTAGCCACACCAGGCCGCCAGGGACAGAGGTGCTGGGGGAACACGTCTCGGCGAGCTCCCGGAACAAGTGCTTTCAGTCCATCTCTCTGCTGCTCAGGAAGAGTTCAGGCTGCAAGGAACTGGCGAGACTACTGGAGTTCCATGGGGGGGGGGGGGGTGTCCATTTAGAGATCTGTGGGGAAGAGGCAGAGGAGGCGTTAGCAGAGGAGCATCACCCGCGGCTCGGAGTGCATCGCTCAAGTCTCCGTGGGCCTCTGCTGGGTTCTGCTGTGGTTCGCTTCATGGGCACAGCCATGTGACACCGATAATACGCTCGATGACATTAATGAGCTTTCTTATATGTACCCTGTGCTAACCCCGCGCTCAATAAAATTTTTATCACACACGCTCAACTTGCTCCCATAATCAGAAACATTTCCTTTATAGGAACGAGTCTGAGCACATTAGTGACGTTTCTTGGCACGACTGTTTGAACTTCCCAGACGCAAATTCAAATTTTCTCACACTGACTACACTACAAACACATGATATAACTAGAATGATACACATGCATTCTCACGGACAGCAGACATGGAGAAAGAGCCCATGTCACATTACATTTTAATTATTTCTTATCGATAACATCGACTGAAAATATTTTTTATTTAGCCATTACACTCCTGATAATTAGGGGCGAGTGAGAGATATGTGCCATTTAGAGTAGCCTAGCCTGTCCTTGCCATCATTTTGGTTTAAACTAAACTACTTTTCTTAATTTAGTGTATGATTCCAGAATGTCAAAATGATCACTTCTAAATCTAAGGCAAACCCGATCACTTAGCTGCATTTTAAATAGCATGGTACATAATAACCATATAATATTAATTATTCCGTCAAAATGCAGCATGTTAGGGCTGAACGATACTGGAAAATGTGCACATTGAAATATTTCACATTTTTCCAACATTTAGTTGAAAATTAACTATACAGGCAAACAGAACTTATCTATCTTATCTATCTATTTCTCAGCCATGCCCCACACAGTTTGACTGAGTGTGCACCAATTGCAATGCTATGAATTGCCAAATTAAAACTTAGATAGAGGTACTTAGGTTGATTATTCCATTAATGATATTATCGATTGTGACAGCCCTAATGTGAAAACACAACTTCTTTGGCTGTACGTTTCCACTGCAACACCGCATTGTAATTATGTCCACGGAGAATATCCATCATTATCTTTTTCTGCTTTGTTAAGTCAAGATAACTTATTTTTCTTGTGAACTCAACATAGCCAAAATCGCTATCTCGGGAAAACCAAAGTTGTACTTAGACACACAAAGAGTGTTTCTGAAGAGAAAGCGGGATGCAGATTACACTAAAATGCTAGGATAATTCTATTGAATCTGCATAGTTTTTTTTATTGCATTCCCAGCAAAAATCTAAAATTCCACCCCCTCATGCATTACACTTAAGGGGGGAATCCTCCCCCTCTGTGGGAAATGAGTTTCAAGCCCCGAATGCAAGTCCTTTATGGACATCTGTAGCAATGAGATTAGGGGATTATTACTTTAGAAAGTAACAGCAACAGTAAACCTGTATTTCACAATATCATGGTCAAACTTGCGTGCTGACACATGCTGACACAGATCACCGATCCACTACTGTCCGTTACACCGCTACCAACGATTCAAGACAAGATGCAGCTCTAAATACATTATGCGCACTTCCTTGAAAATCACAGTACACCCTATAACTCAGCAGAGAAAGGCAGCATTTATTCTACAAACCCATGACCAAAGGCTTAGGTGACCTCCTCTGAGAATTATAACCATGGAAACCATGGTGAGGAAAGACATATACCTGTGTACGGCCATTTCAGGTGAGATACTGCTGCGGGGCATTCGTGCCATTGGGGGTAAAGCCAGGGGCATGGGAGCACGTCAAGGAGCCCATGCTGATGTCATCCTGGGGGAGGAACGACGTCCCCGTCAGGGGATCAGTGGTGCTCATCTGGAAATAGTAGGAGCCATGCTGGGGACTTTGGTCATGAGGCGTCTTCATCGGCGGGCATGTGGGGGTGGAGGCCATCATCCCCATGTTGTTGAAGTAAACCTTGTTGGAGAGAGTGGCTGGGCCGTTCTTGAACATGCAGCTATTGATTGACGGTGACAGGCTATCCACCGGCTGCTGGCCTAGGGGCTGGTAGACCCCGTTGGTTGTGGCATGTGGTCCGAAACCGGTCGAACAGTTTTGGCTGTTGAGAGTCTGGTGACCCGCCACACAGTTTCTCTTAAAGCCTGGAGGATGTTTTCCCGTGGGAGCCAACCACGACAGATGTCCTGGAAGGGCAACTGGTGAGGGATCGATGAGGTTGTCCGTAATGGAAACATTTGGGGGACAGGCCGACTCTAGTTGGTCAGCAAAATCGGTATTGGGGATGGTGGGGCCCCATTGACTGGGGGCCACGTGGTTTGGCTGGTTGACATGGCTGTGTTGCCGGAAGTGCTGCTGTTGGCTCGGGATACCTGCCTGCAGGTGGCCCTGGAGATGTGGAGCCACTGGGCTGGAGAAGCCCTGGGTAGGTAACTGTGCCTGTTTCTGGGGGCAAGGTCCAAAGCCATTCATCAAGGTTTGGGAGTTGGGAAGGCCAGTCCAAGACTCCGGCGAACAAGAATTGAAGGACAAGATGTTGTTATGAGTGCTTATCTCGGAGTAGCCTACAGGTGGGGTAAACCTGCTCTCTGGTGGTGTCTTCTGTAGAGCGGGATCCATTGGTGCGGGGCCATTGATACCCAAAGGAATCGGGGCTCCCAAATGAGTGAGCTTTTGCATTCCATTCACCAGGCTTTGCCCTGATAAACCCATGAAGCCGTGTTGGGTTTCTGTCACCACCTGGTTCTGGGGGCTGAGGCCCCGGTTTTCAGGCATCACAGGAGATGGCAAACCCATGGCTGTCAGGCTCTCTGAAGCTGCCATGAAAGTGTTCTGCTGGGCAAGTATGTTGTTGACATCATCCATGGGGCGGACCTGCTCAGAGTCAGAGATACAGGAGTTCTCCCCTTTCCCCTTGAAGAGCTCCTCCTCCACATAGTTGAAGATGTCATTGGTGAAGATGTCCTTCAGCTCAACAGACACATCGCCATTGTTGGCATTCATTCTCAGCAGGGTGTTTTCCCAATCCTTCATCTCCATTGCATCCACGTCCATCTCCTGGAGTGTGATGCACATACTACTATCACCCAAGATCTGCTCCAGTGTCTCCACCATGTCTTTGATGACCTCCTCCTCCTTAAACTCACTACTGGACTTCTGGATCCCATGAGGCCATGTGTCACTGGGGACATTGAAAAGTGCATGGCTGTCCATGAAAGCTTTGTCCACGGGGAACTGTGCTTCAGAGTCAGGGGGCTGGTGGTATACAGATTGATCTTGCTTCAGCATAGATCCAAGAATGGAATTGGGATCCAGAGCCTTCTGATCAGACATCCTGCTCATCTTAGGAGCCTTACTGCTGCCTGGAATGTCAAGGGTTGGACTTGTGTCGTAAAGGACCGCCTCTCCCGTAGCAAAGTTGAAGGGCAGCTGCATCTTCCTTTGCCTCAAGTTCTCCTCACCCTCTTCATTCCTACATAAACAGAGCACCAAAACTATGAGAGATCACCTTTGATGAAGGTAACCAGTCTATCCATGTCACTAGTTTCACTAGTTTAACTTACGTTAAGGCTCTTTGACGGGCCACGATGAAGTCCGGCCTTCCTCCTTTGAACACCAGCCTTGCGTTGGCTTGAACCCAGATCCAGCCCCGAGTCTTTGTCAGAAGCCTGAAGACTGTGAGACCACTCTCCCCAGTTTTAATCACTAGGAAAAAAAAACAGGTTAATTTTTATTTTTCTTGGAATAAGCTATCAGAGCAATCAACTACAGAGCAACAACTCTGCTCTGCGCGCAGAACATTCCTGCATGACATGAGTCGACAAACAAAAGGATTATAAGCAAATTTATTAATAGTGTACGCGACTCACTTCTAATGTGGTTGTCTGCGCAGTACATCATGTCGGCAGCGTGAATAAACTGATATCCGGAGCCTTTCATGCAGAGTTCTATCTCATTGTAGCCAAGAACCACCTTCCCCCTGAAGAGAGCAAAACAAGAATGTTGAATCATTTTAGCAGCTAGCAAGGAAACTTCTAAAATAGCCATCGTTTATTTCATATAAACAATGAAATGCCCATGGTAACGAGTATGCTTAAGGAAAGGTACCTGGGGTCAATGCCCATGGGTGTGAAGTCCAGTTTGTGTTTTGTCTGGAAGATGAGTGTTTTCGAACGGATCATGGTGATAGACGGAGACTGTAGAGGTGTAGCGATAATGAACAGGGCCAGCTGTGGATGTGCCATCGTGCCATCTTCACTCATCCTATTCTGCCCGTGGAGGTACTTCAGCCTTCCCTGGAAGTTGAGGGCCTGGATGCAAGAGACACGGGGAACATTAGGGAAGGGCTACCCTGTTCATGAAGGCAGGGAAGACCACAGGCAGGCAACTCTACTGTCAATCAGTGCTTGCGAACCTAGTGAAAGGATAACTACTGTTGAGTGCTTAAGAGTTTTGAAGAACCTGGCCCAGACCAAACACCAAGGAACTCATGGGTCTTGTTCTGAGACCTCCTCTGACAGTCAGGATCATTAGTTGAAGAACAACAGACTTCTGGCGATGGAAAGTGCTTAATCATTGTGCCCGGCTCAGCCACAGGGGATGGCGGCGTTTACTCTTGTTTACCAGGAAGCCTGACGAGTTGTCCAGGAGACAGCGGAAACGACAGCAGAAGCCCCGCTCCAGGAAGGAGGAGTCCTCTGGGGGGATGTGCTGGGGGTCGAATGTCACGATGTTGGTGGTGACATCACTAGTGCTTTGCATGCCTAGAAATTGGATATAGTAGAATTAGACAGGAGAAACATGGCCACAAAGATTAAAGCGTGCCTCATGACACAACATAGATAATGCCTTTCTATCGGCGATCACCGTTATTGTGATTTTACACAAGCAGTGCTTCAATGACGTACAGACCACTCTTTGATCACAAACAAAAATACTTCACTTATTGGATAGTGGAACCTTTTAGCTCGGATGTTTCTACAGCCCCAAAGCTTTTTGCCTAAAATCGGTGACCTGGCCTTTTTGCCAGCCTGACTGATCCAGCCAGCAAAACTTCCCTGAAATTTCTGGAGATGCTGGACTACAGCAAAACCGGGGAAGCCGGGCCTGAAATGTATTGGCAGTTAGACAAACTAAGATAAAATGTAACTCTGACAGTAAGAGGTGCTCTTTTTCCCTTACTGTGATACACTAGAGCTTATAGTTTTCTGCATCGGCGAGCGCGGCAGGAATCTACACCCACCGTCGCCTCCCTGCTCGCCGTCGAACTGACTGGGGTCAAGGGCGAAGTGGAGCTGTCTTCTGAACATGGCGCGGTCGTCTGTGTGGATCAGCTCAAACACGCTCTGGTGGACCACGTCAGACTGGGGAAAATCAGGAAAGGCAGAGCGGACGTCGTGGTTAGCGAGGCTGATCATCCTGCAGTATCCATGGCGCTGACACTGACGTCCCCTGCCAATGGCCACGGTAACCTACCAAATGTTCCTGTGGTCACCACTGAGCTGAGGACAACTGTCAACACGCAAACCCCCAAGGAATCCTATTCTTAAGAGGCACAAGCAGTTCTACCAACCACTGCGACCCAGTGGAGCCTTAAACATAATTTCAACATGCACACAAGCAACTGTAGAAAGACAGACCATTAGACAAAATGTTGGAAGTGCCGGCAGTGTCATAAGACTGCCAGGTCTCTGTGCTGGTATCGCACGATGAAGGGAAGGCGATGCCTTGATGGGTTAAATCCCGCAAGGTGGGAACACCACCCACGGAGCTGATGAGTTAGTGATTATAAAGCATGCATAACACTTTGTGCTCGCCCGGCTGGAAGTGAGACATCGTTTTGGTATTCGTCGCACTGAATTGGCAATTTCAAGTGCTATTCTACTAGTGGGAGCCAGGGCATTGCAGGTATCAACAGTAAACAAGGCTTATTTCACGGTCAGACGGGCACCGCGTGACTCATGGGATCAGCACTCCCGACTGATCCTATAGACGCCCACCAAGAAATACGAGCCGATACTGGCTCTCACGCCACCCTCATCGAACGAGCCACAGTGGCAAGACTCTTGCCATTCCTAAGTCGGAATGTTCTGGTGTAAAAAAACGCTTTGAGACATAAAAACATGATCTTCAGACCCCTACCCCTGGGAAAGAGCACAGCAAACTCCTGCAAGGACCTTCCAGTAGTGGTAATGACCTGTCTGGGATGGGTGACCTTTGATCACATAACACAGTGGAGTTTAAGCTTGCCGTTTCTCAGACCTCCCATAAAAAATCAGTGCATTAACTTGGCAGCCATATACAAATGCTGGTTTAAGTGGTGCCACTGAGGGTAAGCTCATTATTCAATGACACGGTAACCTAACAAAATATGGATTTTGGCTCTGCTCTAATGATCATTCACATTCGATTTTGCCATTGTTCCATTGAGGTGCGTCAGTCCCACCAAGGGTACTGATGCTGGAGCCCGCATGCAGGGCTCGCGTCTGGAAGCGTCAGACTTCGACCGGGAGACACCTCACTGGTACCCTATGTTTTGACTTGCTATGCCTCTTGGCATCTCCGTCTACCAGGAACATGCTCCTCTGTTCCAAAATCGACGCCGAGCCGGGGAGATGGCGTCTCACAAAGTGACACGTCCCGCTGGGGTGGGGGGGGGGGGGTCATGTGTGCACGCACCACTGCCTGTGTGAGGCAGAAGCTGCAATCGGGCATGGCTTTTTATTCAGGTGGCTTGATACCTGGTGGACTTTGGAGAGGTTGGATATTTTAAAGATGATGCCATACTTCTCCAGGGGGCTCGTTCTGGCCCTGCGTGCCTGTCTTGTTGAGCAATACAGCCTTCATTATGTTCACCAAGGAGAAAATGTACAGGTTTTATGGACTGGGCATGGGCTGACTATGAGGGTATGTTATAACCTTGTACTTCATAGCTGTTGATGTAGCCTTGCTGATGGCTTCAGCTGTAGCCAAGGCCTCTCTGAATGAAACAAAGCATTCCCCAGTACTTCCTTATTTTTGACTCTGGAGAGCTCTTATTCAACGTCCGGCGCAGAACCGGTTTTTCCAGCTTCAGCGATTCGTTTAAGCATTTAATTATGCTGCTCAAATGCGTGCTAGTTATATTCTTTTGATGTCAAGGGAACCGGGGCTTAATTAAGCTACTCTGCTAGCGACAACAGCCTTGGCAAGTTTGCAAGACAGAGCGCCCCGGCAAAGGCGTAACACTGACACTCTGCTCCACTCAGGCTGGCAGGACGTCCCGAGCGCTGTGCAAGTTGCAAACCGAGAAAGAGAAAACTGGAAGGAGAAAAAAGAAACGGAACAATACACGTCCTTTGTAAGATGATCCTGCTTGGAAGAGGCTTACCTAACTGTCCTTTGTTGTTAAATAACAAAAAAATGGCCTGATTACATAATCATAGTTATAGAATCTTGTTCAGTAAAAAGGAAATGGTTGACAAGATGTAAATTGACGGGAAGACATTTCAATCTGCACTTTTTCATAATTTAAGGGCCAAAGGGATAGGAAATGTTCCTTTGATGCATTGACGACAGGCCATATGTCCTTATAAATGACAGACAATTGTATGTGTGACTATTGTATCTGTATCCAGGCATGGAGCTGCTGCAGCCTGGCTGTGAGGGATACGATGGCGCAGGGACCCACCTGATGGAAGCCAAGGTAGTCCTGTATAGTGGGGGATGCATAGAAGACGTAGCCTTCGGCCGTGACCACCAGGACGAAACCATTCAGGGCCTGTTGGGACACACGGGGGTTGGCGTGTCAGAAACACATGCAGACGGACATAAACGGCACACACCCAGGCATGCAGAAGTACACGCCCACAGGCGTGTGCAGAAACATGTGCACGCCAACCGCGCAGACACACACACACACACACAGACAGACAGACAGCAGTAAACAGTGATGCAACGGCTCGCAAGGGACCTCAGCCGCTCAGAGTTCCTATTGGTGCCCTTAGATGCGGGTCCCATCCCTGAGGGTTTGTAACTGGGCCTGGATTGCAGCTAATCTTTTATTGCGATGGATGCGGAGCATTTCAGTTGGCAGCAGAACTGCACGATGGAGGCGGCAACAGCGAGGACCTCCTGGCGGACACCATGCAGGTGGAAGGGTGTCCCCGGTGGGGGTCCATGTTTACGAGAAGCTGTAAGGTAGGCGCACAGAGCCTCCTGATGCCCCCAGCTTTTATTTAAGGCCTTTCTATGGGTGGAAAAAACATCCTGGATGCGCTAGAGTGGAGAGTCGGGAGCCAGGAAAAGCGTGGTGTGCGGAGGGTGGGCCAGGGAGCGGGGCAGGGGAAACATTCCACACACTTACTGACGTCTTTGTTCAGGTGCTGAACACGTCAACAGCAGGGGGAGAGAGTTTGGCTCCCAGTCACGCGAGGGTTCCTGCTCCTTGCAAACAATGGTCCCCCCCACCACCAGCAGCAAGATGGGGGGGTGATACACCAAGCAGATTTCATTGATACAGGGAAGGTAAGACTGACTACATAAAACAGTCTGAAAAAGTGGAATGCCTCTTCTTTTTTTCTAACTTCGCCTCCCTTCGCAGACGATCTGGGCTGCATGCTCACTCCCGATAGCGGCCCTGCGCTCACTCCCTTCGCAGACGATCTG
>JAODKL010000036.1:5943889-5957567 GCA_026780765.1 Petrocephalus schoutedeni | reverse complement strand
ACGCCCTCCGCATACCCACCCCCCCCACGGCGATGTGCAGCAGCGTCCATGGACCCGCTTATACTTCACTCTGCAGTTTGCGGCTCTTTGATATTTCGACCCGTTACACAAACACTGTAGATCTGTTTCCGGTTTCCTGCGCCATCGTTGTCAGGGTGACAGCTGTGAACAGTGCCGTCCCCTCTCCCAGTCACTGGGTGGCTCTGTCCTAATGGGGGGTTTCAGAAGAGGCTTTGTCCCTGACGATCCCGCCAGGCCGCCGGCCGGCCCGCTCGGACCGCACGCTGTCCTTATTACTCTAGGGGGCGCTCTTGACCCCGTCCTCCCAAGCTGTAGCTGATTGGTTCTCAGCTGTGTAAATGGGCTCTCCCAGCCCCCTGCGTGGGGACCTTCAGCACCACCCCTGGTGTCCTCAGCCCACTCCCCGGGTATCAGAACCAAGGGCCCATTTCGGTGTAACTGGGTTCAGGCGAGGTGGCGATGAGCCGCGATGCAGCAGTTTGCTTTCAGCGTGTACTTTGTCCCGAAATGTCCCGCGCCCTCTCTCTGCAGGTGGCTGAGGACATAGAGTACCTGAAGTTCGACAAGGGGCCGTGGCTGGAACAGGATGATGTCACCTTTCATTACATGCGGATGCTGTGAGTGGTCTTTCACGGCCCGGCCTCGAAGCCCGGTCTCTCCTCTCTCCTCCTGACACTGAGACGTTGTCGCTAACAGCTGCTGGTGATTTTATTTCTGTTCTCCCCTCCATGCAAACCAGAGTCTCTCCTGGTTAGGGTGACGGCTGGCACTAAAGTGACACGCTGCCCTCAGAGCACACGTTCCGGAACCCAAGCTTTCCTCCAACCTGCTCAAGCCATGGGTCAGATTAGAAAAAGTCCTTTCCGGAGAGATCGGTTATTTTTTGATAGTTCTCCAGCCCCGGTTCTTTCCCTGCTGCACGTGAGACATGCTGGTCAGACGCCTGAGATGCGTTACCAGGGGAACGTGGGCCCTTTCTAATTGGTCTTGGATCTGTTTATGATGCGGGGGATCGCTTTTCCGGGAGGCACCTGCTTTATCTGTAATTTGGAATGTGACCGTAAAACAGGCCGGACTTTAGCCACGCCTCCCCTTGCCGCTAACTAGCCGCCTTCCTCCCTGTTCTGGCGTTTTCCTTAATCATGCGCCACGCCGTGTTCTCCCCCACTCTCCCGCTGATGGTCAGCTTTCCTCCTGCCAGAGTCGGGAATTGGTGTCCCTAAACTGCCTGTAGTGTGTGATTGTGTCTGTGCGCAATGACCGTCAACCCAACAGCCCATTCAGATGGCCTCCTAGGGTGCACGCCTTCTCAGGGGTGCTGGTGGTGAAGCTTGCACAGATGGGTTTGTGTCCTGTGCACGCACGCGCACACACGCACACACGCTGGCATGTCTGTGTGAGTTTGTGTCCTGTACACGTGCACACACACACACACACACACACACACACGCTGGCACCCTCAGTCTGTAGAACAAACCCAGATTCTAACCAAAACATTTTCTCAAAATAATAATGGGTTTCTTTAGCTCCTATAGGACATGGAAAAGCTCTCTGTACTACTGCTAACTTAATGAGCACGAATGGACAGCAATTGTGGTGGTTCTGCCTTCTCTGGAGGCCCATCCCCAGAATAGGGCCTATGTGTTTCCCTGCAGGTGCTCATGCTGCTGTGGAATGCAGTCAGAAAGTTGCACAGAGTACAAACCACCTTTTTTTGTGGTAATTGAACTGCTCCCATAATTATGTAGTGATATTGAAGGGAAACGTGTTATGATGAACTGAAGGGTTCTCATTAATATAATTAAAAGAGATGCGCTGACTTAAAAAATGTATGTCAACGTGGTCGGATGGATGGTTAGATGGTTGGATGGATGGATGGATGGATGGATGGTGCACCCCAAAGTTGAGTTTAATCATGCCTGATGAAAGTTGCTGTTCAGTAGCAGCTGTTCCACCAGCCACATTCTCTCCAACTGCTTCACCAGCTGGCTGTTTTGCTCCCTTCCCAGGGTTGAAGACAAGCAGAGGGTGGCCAGCCTGACCTGCATCCCCAACTTCCTGCCCGAGATCACCATCGGGGCGCACGAGTATGATGCGGCCTACTATGCCTACAAGTCGGTACGGCCCGGGAAGGGTGAGGGCGGCTGGGAGGAGGCTCACATGATGGTGTTGGGTCCAGTGTTTGTCAGCAGGGGTGCCCTGGATTTCTTTGCGGCCGGAGGGTTAGGCCTCTTACTCGCTCACCCTTTCTGCTTTCTACTCGGGCATGACCGAGACGCCTCAGACAAGACATTAACACCTGCAGAGGACCCCGGAAACGGCTCTCTGGACGTGCCCTTATGATTCCGAGGCTGTGCATTGCTCAGTCGGTGCGATGGGTGAGGGTGTGTGCCGTCTCCGGACCGATGAGCTCTGGGAAACTTGGAGGGCGAGCCAAAGCTTTTCATTTGGACCCCATACGCAAACAATGTCCAAGAATTCTTACAGCAGTAAGGCCTTCGCACGTACTGGCTAGCTCCTGTACTGCTCCGACTGGCAGCGGTGAGGCGGGCAGGACGCCCATCCACATGCACGCGTGCACTATGGGCTGCCAGCGCGCGTTTCCTAGTAACTGAAGTGTTTTTAATGACACTGTTAGGGAGTTAAGAACACGGTCGTCTCCTGACGCCCTTTCTCTTTCCCGCTTTTTCTCGGTTTGTAAAGTAGCTAAACATCCAGTGTTTTTGGTTGTAAAGTGTATGCGATTGGGAAGCTGCTCTCTGCTGCCCCCAGTGGTGGTGCTAGTGGGGAACACTGTGCCTGTGATAGGAAAACGTAAAAAAAAAATGATGATCACTGTCCCTCCCCTTCCCACAGCTGGAATAAGAGGGGAGGCATTTAGTACATAAAGTACTGCAGGCTGCTTCGGCAAGCCCACGCCGCATGACGTTTGACAGAACACAGACGCAGACCAGTGTTTCATTTGGCCGGACGAGACGTCCCAGCACCGCCCAGGCAGCCTGAATGCGCTTTTCGGGCAGGGTGGCCCTCAAATGGGCGGGGCCTGGCGCCCAGCGGGGACGTCCTTCCAAACCCTGAGGCTGAGCTCATTTAAGACGACTGCACTTCCTTGGCCTGCTTCTGACCTCACAGGCGGACCGGGTGTAGGCCCCGCTCGGACTGCTGGGAAAATCTGTGTAGGCCCCGCTCGGACTGCTGGGAAAATCTGTGTAGGCCCCGCTCGGACTGCTGGGAAAATCTGTGGGATTCCACCCTGCAGCCGTCTGCAGAGATGCACGCAGAGAAAAGCTTTAAAGGTGGTGGGGTTTGGGCATAGCCGTCCAGCTTTTCCCCTGTGCCTGATTGCAGAATGAGGGTATGAGCTCCATGGGCCAGCTGAAGCGGCGCTGCGGAGGTCATTCAGGCCCCCGTTTTCTGGTGAAAAGTCGCCCCCACCCCTTTACATTGTGCTTAGTCCCTCCATCCTAAAACGCTCCTCTTGGGGGGTGTCTCTGCTGTTCCCCGCCAGTCTGAATGAGAAGCAGAGAGCTCTTTGATGTCAGCTGTAAGCATAAATCCAGCCAGTTGTGGGGGGTGGAGGGGCCGATGTGGGGAGCAGGCAGTCGGGACGTCTGAAGACAGGCCGCACCGGCAGGAGGAGGCGCTTATTTACACAAAACGCACGTGCACACACACGCACACACACACACGCACACACGCGCACACACACAGACACACACACGCACACAGACACACACACACACACGCACACACGCGCACACACACAGACACACACACGCACACAGACACGCACACACACACACGCACACACACGCACACACACGCACACACGCGCACACACACGCACACACACACACGCACACGCGCACACACACACGCACACATCTTTATGGGGACTCTCCATTCATTCCTATGGGCATAACCTTAATTCCAACTATAACACCCTTAACTCCTACCCAGGCCTAACCTTAACCACAAGTAACCAAACAAAATACAAGACTTCTTGCATTTTTAGTTTTTTAATTGCAGGCGCAGATTTTTATAAAATTGAGGTTATTTTTGTGGGGACCCACAAGCGTCACCCACAAGGTTTTTCTCACATTGTGGGGACATGGGGTTCCCCACACTGTAATAATTACAGATTCTCACACGCACCCACGATGCCCACGCACAAGCTACCTGCGAGCAAAGGAAGTCACGAAGGCAGTAAATAAATCACACACAGCGTGACTAATGGTAATTAATGAATATTTGACAAAGTAAAAACGTAGCGAAGCACTTTAGAAGGCAGGTTTCCGCCAGTATTGGATTAAATGTCCATTGAGGCTTTTATATTGGCTAACACACTTCAGACGTTAATGATCCTTTAATGATCTAAGAGTCCGTGACTCCCTAGGAGTCCCCAGGGTCCTAGTGCTGGTAGGGCCGAGGGGTACATTACCCCTGCAAGACCCTGTCGCTTTGCACGCTACCCGCTCTGAATCAGTCCCAGCTGGTGGCAGGAGGGATCGATCGCCAGGGTGGGTGGTCCCCACACTTATGGGAAAACTCTTGGACGGTCCGTTTGGGCCGCTGCTCGCCAGCGACTCCGGGCCCCGTTTCTTGGCCCGTCGGCCGCGGCAACAAAGCCCCCGGCGGTCCGCCAGCAGGGCCCTTTTTGCCGCCACAAGGGTGCGGAGCCAGTCTAGAGCTCCCATATTTATAGGAAACGGGGATGAGGACGTGGGCCGGCCAGCTATTCGGGGAATCTGGTTTCCCGTCAGGAGCCTTGGGCTGGGAATGGTGGGCGGTGCAAACCTGAAGCAGATTTTGCTGTCATCGGCGTGCAGTTTGCCAGGGCTAAATGACAACATCCCCGCTTGTGTTCCCCTTCTGCGCCTGTCCTCGCATGAGACCGCCACTGGCCGGCCTCCCCCAGGTCCCCCTTCCCTCCTTTTTCACTTGGAATTTGTTATGAGAATGCAAAGTGTCTATTATAGTGATTTAGTAGCGGTGGGATGGAAACGTGAACAGAACCATGTGACCAGGGTGGGGGGGGGGGTGCATTTTAATGAAAATGAAGCAGAGGACGGGTGGAAGGAAGTTGTTTCTGCATGAGCATATTCCTAAGCGGGACAGGCTCTGGTTGTGGAGCCGCGACAGGCGAGTTTCGGGTCGGGTATCAGGGTTTGGGTTTCGTTTGAGGTGCCAAGAGCAGCAAACCTGGTCCTGGGCGTGATTGTAAACAAGTCACCGCTGACAGGAATGAACATGTTCTTGGCATGAGTTTGTCCTGCCCCAGCGATCCCACAGCCAATCCCCTGCCTCCTGCTATCCCACAGCCAATCCCCTGCCTCCTGCTATCCCACAGCCAATCCCCTGCCTCCTGCTATCCCACAGCCAATCCCCTGGCCCAGCTATTCCACAGCCAATCCCCTGCCTCCAGCTATCCCACAGCCAATCCCCTGCCCCAGCTATCCCACAGCCAATCCCCTGCCCCAGCTATCCCACAGCCAATCCCCTGCCTCCTGCTGTTTAACATATGCTAATAAGCTGGGTGAGACTTAAACACATTCCGAGCTTTTAGAGAAATGGCGTGGAGTCCGAGCCTCACCTAGGAATTGGATAATGGATCGCCTCAGTCGCCTTTCCTCCGTCTCCTGGCAGGGCTGGCTTGTGCCACTTTAAGGAAATCCCTCCGACAGATGGTCCTGCCGTGTATAAATACCGCTAGGGTCAAACTGTGATGCCTGCAGCTGAGTGTCTGCCGTCCTGTACCGGCTCCGGCCCGTGATCCCAGGCTAGGCCCAGCCCAGTTCAGTCTCCTTCTGGTCTGTAGGCATCCTGACACTTATGAGTGACCCATATTTTCTCAGTGACTCGTCTCCCCCCCCCCCCCCCCTCCCTCTTCCTAGCTCCCGGGAAAGAAGTACGCTCCAGGGTACAACGCTGACATCGGAGATAAGAACATCTGGCTGAAGTGAAAGTGAAACCACTGCGGTCTGCAGCTGGCCCCGGGGGGAGGGCGATGTTGCTATGCCAACGCCATCCCTCTCATGTTTGTGATCTGGAAAGCCTACCAGTTGCTCTGTTTGCTGCTGTGGTGTGGCTTTCTGATAAATGTATGTAGGGGGGACGGTTTGTCATAAACTAATGTATGTATTAAAGAAAAATAAATCAAGGTGATTGCTATTTGTCTACTTATTCGACACACTCTGCAATTCTTTGGTGATGTGACAATAGACCTTTCAGAAGATTTTTATTTTGTTGGGAATGCTGAACAAGAAACAGGGGTGACTAGAGTAGATGGTTCTACTAATTGTAAGCTTGGTGTTGGGTGATCTAATCAATTTCTAACACCAAATATTTGTGGTTTTTCTCTGAAGGATTTACCATTGGCTCATATTACTCAGGTCTTTGGTTAGAAGTCTGGGGCCCTGCAGCTACAAGGTCCCCTGTCTTTATGCACTTAGTAGGTGAGCTGTGATGAGTTTGGTTTAAAATAAATGTCTTCCCCAGTAGGCCTTCCACCGTCGTTCCTGAAACATCTGTCCAGAGATTCGTAGGTCTTCACAGCCTTAATGCATTGTGATGGTCCCTACTGCACAGTGGTGTCCATCCACACGTGTGGTATTTTCCACACTTAGTTTTTATGGACTGAGCTAATCAGATTTGCCACGGCGCGCCAGGTGACGTGTGGACATGGATCTTATTGGGGATGAAGGTCACGTAAAGGGGTGATTTGTGCAATGTGGAGTAAGAAGGGGTGTCAGGTTTTGGACGTGTGTCGGTGCAGCAGCCGGTTCCCACGATCTTTTCCCTGCGGCTTGCTGGTCTAACAGCATGGAGCACACACACTGCCAGGGCTTTGCCTTGCGTCTGCCTTGCAGGCTGCAGATGCATGCTGGGATTTGCTCCCACAACACGGTGGCTGCTTCTTGGTCCTGTGGCCGCAGAGGCTGGCCCTCAGTGGCTTGCTTTAGAGCACCGCTAAAGCTACTGCAGATGATCCAGCCCTTGCATAGTATCATTGATTCATTCATTGTCTGTAAGCTAAAGCCAAGTAATGCGGTTCTTCGAGGGATCTTGGCCCAACTGGGAACTATGATGATTTTAATTGTGGGGCATCCCTGCCATTGGCCTGCTTTCCTGAAATCACCTGGGGCGGTCTAGTGTTAAATTTTACCTTGTGCTGTGTTTTCTGGAAGCTTTTTCATCTCTAGTTTATGACCAACACGAAATATCAAACAAGCTGAAGTTTCTGCTAGAGTGGCTTATTTGTTTAACCAGTTCGTTAGTCTTTACTATTACCTAGTGAAGTGTTTCTCAAACCGGTTCTCAGGGACCCCCAGACAGTCCATGTGTTTGCCCCTTCCCAACTCCCAGGGAATTGGGAGGGGCCCAACACTCACCCAAGAAACTGATCTAGTGAAGTGCCTGATTTCTTTTTACAAGGTGGATCTTCATTTAGACTTCACTGACATGTCAATAGTGCTTAATTGAAATTAAACTCAAAGTCAAGGAGATTTGGACCTCTCTCTGCCAGCATCCTGTCTGGATTCTTGGCTCCAGCCTTGTGCCTTTCTTGAGTGTAACTGATAAAAAGATCCTCCTTCCCAGCGGGGGGTTACTGCTCATGCATGTTATCCTTCATACATGTACAGAACATGTACAACATGAAATTACACAGCGTGTTCTTTGTAATTATGCATTAAAAAGTATGAATTCTGTCCTGTAATCTCGGGAAGGCTGTTTGAATGAGGCATGAGAATGACTGTGGTTGGCTGTGCTTGAAATTAAGTTCATTCACATTGGACCCAGATCCTAAGAAAAACCTTTGATAATTTTAAGACTTGGCATTTGTCAGTTTGAATGATTAGGAATATATTTCCTGACAATATGAAGTCCACCCAGATGTGTGGGGGGAAAAAACTCGAAAGCACGTCTTTATTTGGGAGTGCCTCATGGATCTGTAAGCATCTATTGTTGTTTGTGAAAGAGCTTCTGGAACAGCATGTTCTGCACAGATCAGTTGTTTGGCTATAATGCAAACATCATATTTGGGAAAAGCTGCCATTGAACAGAGGGTCATACCGAGCATCCAGTGTGACGGTCCACGCTGTACCATCTAAGTATTCTGGAGGGAAATCAAAGCCACCTCCAACAGCTTAAGTTGAAGTAACAGTGGATGTTGAACCAATAAACAATCTGGCCGGAAAAGAATAGATTCGGTCAATAGCCGCCCTTCCTATTGACCGGGAGTGTGCAAATTTTAAAGATGTGAACTGAGAGAGAAAAGAAAAAAAATAATGGAAACAGTCAATTTTTAAACAAAACCTTCCCAGTACAATGACGATGTTCTCCTGAGGCGGATTCTGTGGGTAGTCGCAAAAATTTGAGATTTAGTCGATTGAAGATGAAATGATTAGTTTTTCTACGGCTGCTAGCTTGTGCAAAGCCGCCCATGTCGTAGGAGAAGGATCCTCCTGGGATGACAAATGGATGGCAAGTATTTTTTTGTGTGGCATCCATAAATGGAAAGGCAGCCTATTCATAAAGAGGAATTTGCGGGTTAATAAACATTATAATTTAAGCTTGGTTATATATTGTAAAAGGCCTTAGTCAAAATCATGCGTTGTCAGAAGAACCACTTTAATTTTCCAGTTCTAATTGGCCTCGCTATTGTTAGGAATAATTGTACAGCGGCAAAGGATTAAATGATTCAAAGTATCTTTGGTTTTATTCTTTAAAATTTAGAACAGCAATTTATTAATATAGCGAAGAGCTGATATTTTGTTTACAAAGCGGTTGGACTAAATACATTTATTTATTCATATAAAATATATATATTTCGATTCTAATTCATTGTAACCCAGGTTTGAATGTTGGGGACATTAAATTACTTTACATTATCTGTGAAGGCTAATTAATTAGGAGCTTGAGCGAAAGCGCAGGCTTCGGGGACGATCGCTACCGGCCTGAAGGAGGCTCTCCCCTGGGGAAATGCCAGTCAGATTATCCATCTTAATGAAAAATCATTTCGATTTGATTGTTGCTCATTAACTACAATGTCTGCTATTCACACAGTGGGAAAGGTGACTGGATACTGGCTTTTAAAATAATTTTCAGCTAGAGAATTATGTTGTGCAGTGGGGTTATAATCACTTTTAGCTCATGTTTCATTTAGGTGTGTTAAACTATAAAATCTTATGGGGCGTCCTCTTTAAAAGTTAAACAGCTTAGAAAATCTTGTTTTCAGAAAATCCGGATATTGAATTTAGACATCAACCGTGCGAGCTTAAACAGAGTAGTTTGTTTGTGTTTGTTTTGGGTTATTTTATTTATTTATTGGTAACATTACCTTTCTTTTTCTTTCACCACACGGTGGCGCCAATAACACACCTCTCATTTCGACAAACAATGAAAATCATAGTTTTTTTTCCAGCACCCTATCCGTGTAAGCCATCCACAAGAGGGAAGTATTGCATTATTATACAAACCAAAATTCTACTCTTTTTTTTATTAAACGAGGTCTGTGTTTTCCATCTTGTAGAAAGAACCCTTTATGTTGACCTTTTGTACTTCAACAGCTGAAGTTTTTGAAATCCCCTGTGAGTAAAATCACCTTGAAGTTATGGTGTCGTGGATTTTGAATGGGTCATTGCAAAAGCTTCCATTATATATACTGTATATACGTGTGTGTGTGTGTGTGTATGAGAACTGATTATACATTTTCTGTTTCCTTGTAAAAATACAGGAAGATTCTTATTTGTGCATTTGCAATATGTCTGTTGCAGTGCCTACATGCTTTGATTAGACTTAATGGCTCCTTTTTACATCAGTTTCTGCATCTGTCTCCTGTTGCTCGTCTCTGGTTAGATTCGGTCTCGCTGGTGGATATGACTCCCGTCCATACAGGCTATTCAGGCTGCGGGCAGGTAACCCGGTCAACAGGAAGTGACACGGGGAGCCGCCAACGGGGCTGGATTGATTGGGGCAGCTTTGCGAGCGACAGGCAGATCAGGGAGCCGCTGTCGCCTTGCGCGGAGCGCGCCGTCTGAGCGGGATGCTCATTTGCGAGGAGGAGGACTGCGTGTCAGGGGCTCGCTGTCTCGCTGATTGACTTCATTGTCAGAGCCCGTTTCTTTGCACCAGGAGCGTTACTGAAAGCTCCATTCTCCCGCCGTCGTTAATTGCTGTAAAGTTAGCATTATCGGATGGATTTCTTTGTCGCTTCGAATCAGAAGTGGCGCCGATGTGCAGGTCAAAGCGGCAGCATCATCAGCCAGGACTACGGAATGTCAGGGACGATTCTTAGTGACATACGGCAAACGCGTATTCCCGACACGCGCGGCCTTTAGGGCCTCCGCTCCCGGTAAAACGCTACCTTCCAAATCCTCCTCTTCCAGCATCTCCTTGCTGAATGTGCGCTTGGCCCTGGTCCCGGGGGTCTCTGTTCTGCTTGGGCTGGGTGGCTGGAGACTAGCCAAAGGCGACCTCCAAAAGTCAAGCAATCACGCTACAATGATGCCCGGTAACAGACCCATGCGGAGCCCAGCGCCACGCAGTTGTGATTGTGTAGCGGGTGCTGGCCCCATTCCTCGAGCCCGTATGGGCAGCAGCGGTTATGTGCTCCGCAGCTCGATGGCTTATGGCATTTTTATGGCAGTATAGCTGGGTCCTTCGGTTATAATACAGAAGAGCCGTGACACTTAAGTGGACATTTTCTCACCCTGTTGCGCGACGAGCCAGTGCCGGTTGGTGCTGCGTGTTTTCCTTGTAGATCGGCCTCTCGTAACGCGCTCTCGGCCACCAGGAGGAGTGTCTCCGTCTTCTGGGCTGAGCCCAGCCCTGTTTCTGCTCCTTCTGCTGGACTGCAGACCACCAACATACGGGGTAAGTGTTGGCTGCTCTGCGATGTTATGGCACACTGCCTTTGGACGTATGGATGTTTGCATAAACCCCGAGTCATATCAGCATTTTTATGTTTTGCAGTGCGGTATTATATATCGTATTTTCCCCCTTTTTTTTCAGAATATTTACCAATCATTGTTAAGGCTAGCTTGCAGTAATTAAAGCGTTGTCCTCCACAAGTGCTGGCTGCCTGCACAAGACAAACGCTTCTGCTAAGTCAGTGTGTAGCTCCTCCCCTCCACCGTAAGGGACATGGCTTTCCCTCTTGTGCACAAGGTTGTGGGGTCCAAGGGCCAATAGGATTGCAGAGCGATGCTGACAGCCGGGTACAGTGGGAGCACCCTAATTTGGCATGAATCCCGTCCCCCTTGGTGAGCGCCAGGCCCCTCACATGGCCCAGGGCTCGACTCTGCGCGAACCTCTGACCTCCTGAGCCCGTCTCACGCCTCCACACAACTCCCAAAGTCCCCCCACGACCCCGGGCATCAGCTCTGCTGCCACTTTAACGGCGCTGGCTGATTCCCCGGACCTGCAAATGGGGCGCGACGGCCCGTCTCCCGGAATTCTATCTCCTGTGTCAATTTGCAGAGGAGCTCTGGCCGTAAATGGCAAAAGTGACACGTTCATAGTTACATACCGCAGCACTTATATCTCTCACTGCAAGCCGGGAATCGCCTTTTATATTGCGGCAGGGACGTCCGTGAGGTAACACATTGCCGCGTAGAAGCGTCTTCGCCTCCCAGAGCAGAGGATTTGCTCTGTTTTTAGCACGTACCACAGATAGCCCCAGCCCTGAGAGCAGCCACTGCCAGCCACCACTAAGCGAGCTTTCGTGAGCAGCCTCTGGATCGGTGGCACCCAGGGCCCATTTCAGCGGGATTCCCTGGCCCTTCTCTCAGCCAGGCTGCACTCTCCCATCTGCCGCTGCCTCAGGCGTCCCTCATCGCTGGCACGCAACAGCTGGGACACCAGATCCCCGTGGCACCGGTCACCTTGGCAACTCCGGCTGATGGATGTCAGAAGAGCACCCTGCCCTGCTCTGAAGTGACACGCCGTTGCTATTTTGAATACGCGGGGAGATCGTCGCCGGGGTGGGGCGGTGAGGGGGTTATTTGGCTGGCGGCCCATCCCCCGCCAGCCCGGCGAGCCGACCCGTTACGCACAGCTGCAGAGAACCCGAGGAGGGAGGTGGGCTGGTGAAGGCCTCAAACCTCCAGGCAGGGTAGAAGATAACATCTGTAGAGGGGTGTGGGGTGGGATCCTGGAACAGAAGCAGGACCGCAGGTCTCGCAGTGAGACTCTAACAAGATGCGACAGCGGACTAGGAGCTGTGAACTGGCAAAACATAGCGGCAGAGAGCCTCCCCGGCAGCCCGGGAACTTCCCGGCAGAGTGCAGATACTTAATGACTAGTTTGACAATGATGCCATCCTAACCGGGCTTCTTGCAGTCAACGGTGGAGGGAGAGACTAGAAGTGCGGCTCAGTCACAGTACCCCAGCTGTTCTTTTCCAGCAGAATATCTAGTCTACACCGCCAAACGTTGTGCTGCAGACAAACGGCCAACGTCAATAGGTGCCGAGAAGCTGGCGAGAGTCACATGACCAACCATCAGTGGTGGCTTAGAATCTTACATACATTTCTGCCAACCTGCTTCCGTTTATGTTTGTTCTGTTTATAAGCCTGAAAAGAAATTCTACGTTACTTTACATAAGTAAAAAAAAAAAAAAAAGAAGTGGGCACTGACTTTGGGGATTTTTGAGAAATCCTGTTAATTTGCTCCCTGGCTATAATTAAAGCCCCAACCTTCATAAATTACCATTTCATTAGGATATGGAGGAAAAGCAGGCTTAAATATTCATATATTCCCTTCCTCGCACTCCAGCCCCGTCTGATTAGATTTTAATGGCATTACTTTGTCTTAAACAAATGAGAAGCAGCCGCTTAAAAGCCTATTTGTTTAGTTGATAATTACCACACCTCAAAGTCAGATCTTTCAAACGAATCTGCACATGAGCAGACTGGCGGCTCCCACTGGCTGACGTCTCCAGGAACATTCCCAGCACTCCACATGGCAGATATCAGGGCCGTGTCGGGAACCGTGTCGCAGGCCTGATTTTCCAGTGTTTTGTTCACGCTTTATTGACATTTGAACGCCTGTTGCTTTGGCTAACAAATGACGGGTGGGATCACGTCGAGTTTGGAGATCCTGCCAGCTTGCTGGCAGACGAGACGTTATTTTGGGTGTGTGCTCTGCTTTGGGCGGGGGGTTCAGGCACCTAGGCTTCGGAGATAAAAATGACACTGGGAAGCAGGCGGATCGCTGTGAAAACAGGGAGGGCCACGGGGCAGTCCGGTGGGGGTGAGGAAATGTCCTGTCCCACATAGCAAGCAGAACAAAGACCCACAACAAATTGCACAGCTCAGCTCTCAGTTTCAACATGAGAATTACAGCATCCCTGAAAAGGGGAAAAAATTGCGTCAAGGCTGAGGTAAGTTTCGCCTTGAAATGAAAGGAAGCTGTATTTACCATTTATACGAGAACAGGTGCATCGGAATATGTTTTTTCCATCTTGCTCTTATTCTTTCCGACGCATGGGCGGTGAGTCTCAGACTCTGAGTGCAGGGTCAGTCAGAGATCCATCCAGCACCCCGGTGCCTTCCTGGAGGGGGGCGTGGTGGGAAAGAACCTCAGCAAACGGCCCAATGGAGATGTGGGCATAAACCTCACCCGAAGGCCCAAGGGAGACGTGGGCGTGAACCTCG
>JAODKL010000036.1:5928878-5943089 GCA_026780765.1 Petrocephalus schoutedeni | reverse complement strand
GACGGGGTATGCCAGTCTCTCTCAGGAGATACCCGCGACGGGGTATGCCAGTCTCTCTCAGGAGATACCCGCGACGGAGTATGCCAGTCTCTCTCAAGAGATACCCGCGACGGGGTATGCCAGTCTCTCTCGGGGGTACCCGCGACGGGGTATGCCAGTCTCTCTCAGGAGATACCCGCGACGGGGTATGCCAGTCTCTCTCAGGAGATACCCGCGACGGGGTATGCCAGTCTCTCTCAGGGGTACCCGCGACGGAGTATGCCAGTCTCTCTCGGGGCAAACACTCTCGCTGATAATCTACAGGCAACTAGAGATGCCAGGTCACCCACGCTGGGTAAAGAGCCGCAAACCACAGGGAGAGCACTTCCTACTGGGCCACCATGCCACGGGAATTTTTGTAGGTAATGTCAAAAGTTGGATTTGGTAGTTGATACAAAGGTTGTGGGAAAACCTGGGAAACGCTGTGGCATTATTTCATATGGGGAAGACTCAGCTCCCCCAGAGACGCCCTTTCATTTGGGGGCTCCCTGTTCCTCCTGTTAGACCAAGGCTCAGATGCTGTGTCAGTGGGACTAGAAAATAAAACATGGGAGCTGCAGCCTTAAGCATCCAGAGCAGCGAAGGGCCAAATCTCAGCTTCACCGTATCTCCTGGGGTCATTTTCTTAATGACTATTCTCATGAAAGCCACAATAACAGACTTGTTAGATTTACCATGCTAACGCAAGGAGAGAAATGTAGGCAGAAGTGATCTTCATATATTTGAACTTAAAGTTTAAACTGAATTTTGAGTTTTTTTTTCCATTTTAATGCTTGTGTGAGCCGGTAAGATTCTGTCTTGGGCCAACCTGGTCTGATCCTGAGAGATGGTGGTTTCGGTCAGACCTAAAAGTAGCTCCGCTTTGGGTCTGGCTGGCAAATCCAAGACAACACACTGATATAGCGAATGCTGACTAAGTGGACCAATCAATACAAGCAGTTATAGTCACCTGACACTTACTGAGACAGACGGTGACACTCCCCCTCCATTTTTTCTAACATAAATACTCCCACTTTCTCCAAATGTAATGTAGCTGTTCAGTGCCATCACTAATCGCCTTAGTCATTGGAGCACATTAAACACTGTCAGCTGACCAATTCCCTTTGTCTCTATTGGCCACAGGCTTCATCAGGTGACATTTTGTTAGAATGTGGCCACACCCCCATGGCCGCTATCCAGCTGACTGCAGATGTTGCCATAGAGCTATGAGTGGAGGACCCAGGCTGTCTGACCCTCAAGATAGAACATAAGACAGTTTGTGCTTCAAAGCTGATGGGAAATCATCAGCTTAGTCTTGCATGGAATATTAAGTCAGCGCCCGGTGAAATTCCGGACTGTCTCTGGCCCTAAAGAGAAGCACTTGTTCTCTGTCTCAGCTTCTGTCTCCTCCTTGATGAGGGCCATTCTCCGCACCTCGGGGTAAGCTTTGGGCCCTGTCTGTTCCGCACGACTGAACCCTTCATCCACGCCGGCACGGTCCTCGCTGTGGAAGGCGCGACGTCTGAGCCGCCGTGATAATCAGGCTATGATCGTCTCTTGGGATAAGAGGAACGTCTGTAGGACTCGCTTGGCTGTTGTTTATACTGTGTGGGTGGAAATCCCCAGCAGGCTGGATCCTCTGCTTGGAAGCACGGCAGTCTACGAGCCTGGTGACTATACTTTTATTTATATACATTCAACTGAGCAGCATCAGTCAGTCCCAGGAGCTGGGGGTTAAGGGTCTTGCTCAAGGACCCACTTTGCTGGGCACGGGACTCAAACCGATTATGGCTTCAGCATCCTAACACATTGTCCTTTTGGGTTTCCTATATTCATCGCATGATCAGAAGACCATGTGTGATTCTTCACGTCGAGCTCTGGAGGACCCATCCTGATGCCCCTCCACTGGACATGCCATGTGATGTAGGTTTGGCAGAATCGTGCTGGTAGGAGCTATAATGAAATGAGCGTCTGCTCTAATGAGCACAAAGCAGAACAATAGCACCACGATGTCAGGTGCAAAGACACGCGATATTAGGCTCCCAGTTTTAATTAAAACGAAAATGGCCTGGCAGCCAACTGAGTAATTACACGCGGGGCGCTGAATTATCTGTTTCGGAGTTTGTCACAACAAACGCGCAGGAAGGCTAACTTTAATAGCATCTCGCGCTTTCCTCTGGCTCCGGAATGATTTCGCTCTTATTGTGTCGATGCACAGCCGAAGGCCGGAAGGCACTGTGCGCTGAGGTTTGCTCAGTGATCGCTGTGCAGGCACAGCCATGAGCCCGAGACGTTACCATCACCCTCATGTGAAGCGAAGATGTGAAGTGTCTCGTAAACAGTGTGTGTGTCGAGGTCGGGTGTGTGTTAGGCAGCTGCCTTGTAGCCGATCACAGGCAGACCTAAGTTAACCACTCGCTGCCCCCAAAATATGCAGTAAAGTGCAAAAGTCTTAGACAGTCAAAGGGAATGATGTCTAGATGGTCTTCATGTTGGCGTAAAGCTGTGATATTATGTCTGTCACAGCGTGCCAGCTTAGCCATTTCAAGCCCTCTCCAACGGTCCCCCCAAAATTTGTGGCAACCGTCAAATACACCCATGTATGTTTTGACTGGGCCACTAGCAGACCTTGTCTGGCTAATTGATATGTTATTGAGCCATTTAACTAATTGAGTTCATTAATTCATTGAGCTGGTAGTGAAATATAGCAAACACATGGAATGGCTGAGGTGCCCCTGAGGAGACGTTTGGGCGCTGAAGTCGTGGTGCTAGTCATCCAAGATATCAGTGACTTTTAGGAGACCAGGAAAAAATCTTGTTCGGTTTTATTGTGTTTCTCTTAATTTACACAGTTTCTAATGTAAAATTCTCTCCGTGATGATCTTGGTGTTTTTTCCTTTCAGCGAGGTCACAGATAACAGCTGTTGTCAAAGGTATGCCTCATGCCCGAGGCCTTCTGGGAAATGACCGCACTGATCCCTGGCGCGTGGTCTGGACCTGAAGCTGTTTGCTGTGTCAGCGCCTTGCCGTGCTGAAGCGGGCGTCCGCATTGTGCTTCTGTTGCTGAGTCAGTTACATTATCTGATGTACATCTAATGGCCTTTTTGTGAGAGCACGTTTGGTGTAACAAACACATTAAAAGACAGCTCCCCCCCCCCCCCCGGGCTGGCCCCTAGCCCCACACTGACTGCGGGATGGAGATTTATGAGTCGGGATGGGGCCATAATTGGAAGCAAAGAGCTGGTGTTATTTCCAGCCGCACGCTTCAAACACCACCTGCGAAGTCCACTGCCACGAGCCCCAGGAGGGCATGAATGGAACTTCGGCATTTGGGGCCCTCTCATTGGCTGCCGTCCAGCCAATCAGAAAGTCTGCAACAGGCTGTGTGAGGATTGGAGCTCTGCAGAGATTGTAGGCTGGCGGGATCATTTGCATCAATATTAATACTGCCTAATGGCCCTGGTGTTGAGCTCGGTACCATCCTTTGCAGCAATTAAAGGCTGGAAATGAATAATGAGCAAATGGGCTGTTTGAAGTGTGTCTTTTTTTCCCTTTTTCTTTCAGATTTGGCACTGACATCTCTGTTACTCTCTCTCAGAAGTTCTAAGTCTTTCTGATGAATTTCGTAAGGTGGAAGCGCCAATCAGAGTCAGTTTTACCGTTCCTCTTTCATTCCTTATTCTACTGGTTGCGTTGTGAGTTGTGTTTATCCGCCCCGCGCCCCCCAGGGGGCGCTGGAGAACATCGGAGGCGTGTGTTCCCGATGCAGTCATTCCGTACGTGTCACGCTTGTCCCTGAGCCGGCTTGTGACCAGCACGCTCCCAAACCTCTGATGGTTTCATGCTCTGCTGTTCGGGAATAAAGCAAGAGATAGACAATGAGCTGCTCTGATACAGAATTCTTTTGAGCTGGCGATACAGGATGTAGTCTCTGCACTCTGCACTCTAGTTGCCTTGGCAACCTCGACAATTGACAATTGTTTGCATACAATGCATAGTGAAATATCTGAATAACGTTTTTGTCAAAGTGGCATAATAGGATCGCTTAGATCTTATGCCATTGTATGGGCTATTTAGCGACACTCAGCTGCTCAAAGTAACATGCATGCATACCTGACACATGCTCTTTGTACTGAAGAGCTTCTGTCTTCGGTTTGAAAGGCCTAAGCTGTGACACACTAAACAAGGCCTGAACAGCAATTGCTGAGACTTCTGTGGCACATATCAAATGCTCCAACCCAAAGACTTTCACCCCATTACTGACTATAGCTTTTGCATGCACCTTACAGCCACTAGATTGGTCAGGGTTCTGGGGGGGGGGGTGGCTGTGGCTTCTCCCCCAGGCAGTATAGGTCAAAGGGCGGGGGTCACAGTCCACATGCACTCATAATCATACCCAATCAACGCGGGGGGGAAACACGGCAGCTCCACAGAATCAGAGAGCTAAAGCGGGAATCGACCCCACTGAGACGCCGTGCCGCCCTAAAGCTGATCTCATTTTAAGTGATTGTCTTATATCTCTACTCTCTCTCTCCACATTGGGCCCGGAGTAACTGCTGGTAATGAAATTAGCCTATAGGATAAATCACGCTAACCTGACTCTCGTCATAATTTCTAGCTGCGGGAAGTCCTCGTTTAATCTGTATAGCTCATCAAAGACACTGATTAAAGTGTTGTTTGAAAAAGCAGACTCAGCAACTCACTTTCAAGGCTGCAGACGGATTAGGAGGTGGGATGAGTTTCTTTGAAAACCTACCAGCTGATAAATTTTCGCTGGGAACTCATACCACAAAAGGCAGAGAAAAAGAGTGATAGCAACACACCCAGGCTTCAGGAGAAGCAGAAAGGGGAGGGACAGATGGACAGATAGATGGATACTACTTATTGCCTGGTACTGTATGTGGCTCACTTCTGCACTTTTAGTTGTACAGATTTCGCATGTTGGACACAGAAAAGAAAACAGTATTCTTCCTTTGGCTCATTCAGGGAAATAAATGGCAGGGAGCAGACAAGGACAGGTAGGAGTACCTTGGGGGAGGGGCATCAGCACCAGCCTGGAAATGCTAGAGGGTTAATAGGGCTACGCAGATCACCGGGATGACTGGTGGCATGTAAGAGTCAGGGAAGGGAGCACGGCTCTCCGGATCACTGGGAGAGCTCCACGTGGGTCACATGACAACAAACAGGAAGATCTCAGGGCCTGTGGTTATAAGCAGCCAGTCAAGCATGGCCGCAGCACGCACGGACCCACAAATGGTTTTGTAAATTGCAGGGGGCGTTGTGACCGGTTTATGAGTGTGGGCGTGTCTCCGGCTGCGTCTCTGCTGAACCGTAGCCTCCAATTTCCTGCATGGTTCTGATTTTTGACAGATTGCCCCTTGACGTGTGTGTGTGTGTGTGTATATAAATGTATGATTATACACATGTCCATATATTTTCCATATAATCCCCCACAGACGAGTCCCCGCAGTTGGACGCATGGAAGCTGGTAGCTTCTCATTTTCCAGGCCGCTAAACATCCCATAACCCTTGTGCTGCATGGTTCTCCTCACTCCCGAGAGAGGCTCATACTGGCCAAAGGCGTCTGCAGTCACACTAATCCTGTCTAATTTTCACATCTGCAGGGATATTAAAAAGGGAAGCCGGCCATTGACTCATGCCAGAGTCGCTGAAGGAACTGAAAGAACGCACCGCTGGAGATCCTTCCTCCTGAACTGGGCATGGGCCTGTGGGGAAATAACTCCAGTGATGCTTTATTGGCTCTCATCCAAACTCTTCGACGGTGTATAAACGTGCATCAGTTTCGTGGGAATTGCCCAGTAATGTATAATGCTGTTGAAATGGTCACGTGACCTGTTTTAGTGAAAGAAATAGGGTAATGGGTGTTTGCACCAGTCTCCTGACCAGTAGGCATTGATGGCCGGCCGCATCATTCCAAAGGCATGGTGTTGCCGTGCTCATCTCATAGTCTGAGACAACTGCTGGCCGTCCTTCTGGAAACTGAGCCAGTGCTATGATTTGTTGATTAAAGAATGGTATGGAGGTCAGAGATGTCAGTGCTCTGCATTAAATGCCGCGCAGATGTAGAGGACTGTACCTTTTCCTCCCATCTACTGCCATGAATACAGAATAATATTTATAATCACTTTACTGCCGAACATGCTATAGTCTATATCCTTACAGTAGTATTTCAGGTTTTATGTTATGATGTGTAATAGGGACTGTAATGGGTATTGATTTTTTCTCCTACAAATGCTTTTCTAATATTGAGTTTTGCCCTGTTTCTCTATCTGGACTTACGCTTTGAAGAGGAAGGTAGCCCCCGTTCCGAAGCTGGCTGCTGTAAGATCATGTTCTGAAGCCTTGCGTCTTTGTGCCTGGGAGGCCGGTGCTGTACGAGCTCATGTCAGGCAGATATACAGCAGATATACTGCCAAAGAGCCGACCGCATGCTGCAAGGACACCCAGGAGATTCTTGGCATCTCTTTAAAGCGCCAGTGCGGGAATCAAACTTCACCTCCTACCCCATTGCTTGAAAGATTGATCAGAGTCTTTTTCCATAAGCACTTTGTCGGGGCTATCTCGATCTGCGAGGGGGCGAGAGCTTTTCGAACATTAAAGATAAACTGACTCGTCATAAGCAACCCCTATGCCAGGTCATCTGTAAAGTACGGAATTTTACATCACTTGGCAGTATTTGCTGTAGGAATTACATCACTTTTAGGTTTGTAGCGATAACGTACAATCAAATCGACTGGCAAGGACTAAGCACCACTTAAGCACTAAATGCGATAAACTTTAATTTCCTTCTACCAGATATTTGTTACTTTCCCATTCTTCATTAAGAACCGTGATTTAATGCTTTAATTATTCCTCTACAGGTAGATTGTGAATTTGGATGCAATAATTTTTTTTTTTGAAGAGGATAATTTAATTTCAGATACGGCCTAATTAATGCCAAGTGCGTCCCAGACAGCCCCGCGTGTGGGTGTGCGGATAAAGGTGTAGACGTTCAGGATGACAAGCTGTCAGGTAGCTCGGCCGGCGCACCACTATGAAGGAGGAAGGTGTTTGGCGGGCGATGGTCTGCGGGCGACGGTCTGCGGATGACGGTCTGCGGGTGACGGTCTGCGGGCGACGGTCTGCGGGCGACGGTCTGCGGATGACGGTCTGCGGGCGATGGTCTGCGGGCGACGGTCTGCGGGCGACGGTCTGCACGCGACGCTGAATGCTGCGAGATGTGTGGCTCCAAGCCTTCAATGCTGGTACGTAAAGCTCAGTGCACAGGGTTACTAGCAGCGGAATTCATGAACTTCATGGACAGATATTATTTTCTTTGAATGCTGCCCACAGATTTGTAAATGTACAATTGTAAATGTACGCTAGGGAACGCGGCCTTGGACACGGCGACGCACTAAAAGAGACTCTGCGGAAGAGCGTATCTGACAGCTTCTAATGTCATATAGGGAGAAGGCAGGGATGAGATGTGGCTCCCGGCTGCGGCGTCCTTCCGTTGTCATCGTCTGTGTTGGTCCTGTTATAGACGGAGTGCGTCTGCTGCCCTTGCTTTTCCATGGATTGCACAAAGTTATTTCTTGAATCTGAGGACATGGTCGAGTAACAGGAGGCCACTTGTCGTTTCCCTCGCAGGCCACTTGTTCCCCACTGTTACTCATAGGATGGCTCAAATCGGATTTTCCCATATTATAAAAACTATCAAGGGTAGTTCAGCCTTATAATGTGATGTTTGTGTGAAATATATGTTGTTATAGCAAACAATGCTGTTTGTAGTAGCTAGCAGTAGTAGCTAGCTGTAGTAGCTAACTGTAGTACTTAGCTGTAGTAGCTAACTGTAGTAGCTAGCTGTAGTAGCTAACTGTAGTAGCTAGCTGTAGTCGCTAGCTGTAGTAGCTAGCTGTAGTACCTAACTGTAGTAGCTAGCTGTAGTAACTAACTGTAGTAGCTAGCTGTAGTACCTAACTGTAGTAGCTAACTGTAGTAGCTAGCTGTAGTAGCTAGCTGTAGTAGCTGTTCGTAGCAACTAAAACGACATGTTATAATATGTTCTTTTTTATCTTCATAAAACTCAGCCAACCCCTGGGAGTTCAGACCTTCTTCAAGGCCCCACTGGTGACAACATTTTGCAGACCTTAGGATCTGAACCAGTGACCTTCTGAACACAGGCAGTCCTATATATGTGCAGAGGAATAAGGCCGGTAACAGAGCTGGAGGAAGGGCTGTATGTCCCAGCTGCCAATGAGGCCCTGATCCCCAAAGTGCCCCTCATCTACCCAGGAACGAATGAGCAAAGAAAATAAAAACACATTTTTATTGGCTATTTCCAGGGACTGAAGTAATTACAAGTTTTATAAGGTTATCAATCCCCCTGCCCTAATTTGTATTGATTGGGGCCCGCTGGACACGGCGCTCCTGTGACAGATAACGCCTTTAGTGAGCCAAGGGCAGGGCCAGTGCTGGATGCAATCTGAGTCGGAGGACTGGGCAGAGCAATGGGGAGCTTGCAGTCTTTAACCTTGCAGCACCTCCTGGTGGCCAATAGTGGTATCGCATTGCTTGTAGCCTTATATAACTGGGTCCTGAAAACCCACTGTGGTATCTTCAAAAGTTGTATCTTACAAAAAATTAAATTTGCCCTCTACTCCTGACTTCCTCCTGAGTGAAAGACATTCACTTAATCCTTCACAACAAGTGTTTATCCCCATTCTGTACCTGCATTTAGCATTCTGCTAAGATGGAACGAATGCACCATCGTAGTGCCACGGATGTTTTTGTAGGTCACCGAAGCGTGCAATGGCAGGGTGACTCCGCGCACAGCACTGGGGCCTTGTACCTCCCCAGCTGTGTCTTACGCTTCCTTCGATAAGCTCGAGGCTCACGGTGACCCTACTTTGGGAAAGTGGTCAAAGAAATGGGAACGACGGATGTGAGTGCTTCATGTTTATGTCGGGGGTGGTTTACTGAATGGTTTGAGGCTCTCCCAACGCGACGAGCTGAACCGGATTCCGGTCCTCTCGAGATTTGCCAGCCTCCTGCAGGGGTTGTGACAAGAAGATCAGTCACCGGTGTCACCACAAAGGCACAAGAAGTAGACTTTAAGGAAAATCCTCCATCCTGTAGTTAACTGCATTCCACATGGTCTCCCACCCAATTTCCTCCAGGTCACTGAAGAATTCAAATCAATGCTTTACCAAAGGTATTACTCCAGACAAATACCATTAATCCTCTGAGTTTGAAAGGACTAACTGTGCAAAAGTAGTTTATCTCCAATTAAGCTCCTACAATCATTAGTAGTCAAATTCAATGAATTTGATTTACCATAAGTCACTGCGGTTCAAATGTAGCTCCCTCAGTGTGAATCTTTTGTAAGATCTTACTTTAGGGAACAGACTATAAAGAATATACTATTAAAAAAACAAATTATTGTTATAATGTACTGATAAATTAATAGTGTTAAAATGCAATTAGCACCTAGATAAAATGCAATTAGCACCTATGCTGGAGTAATAGAAAATGGCAGTAATACAGAATGGGCTTCATACTACCATCACCATTTAGGCTGTATATAATATATTAACCACCTGAAAAGGAGTTGCATTGGTCACCCAGCAAGAGGTAAGTGTGGTGTGCCTCTCTCCTAGCTTCCAGCAGTAGTGCTTACCCACCGAGCGTTCTGGCATGAACATCGGTGTTGGTGTTGGTGGGGGTGTTCATGATTCTGGGGCCCCACTCACGCAGAAAGCCACGCAGAAGAGTGTAGCTAGCTAGCTGGTGGGCAGAAGATCTGAAGGTGCTCTCTCCTAAATAAGCAGGTGTGGTACGATGGCTCGGGGTGCTATACAGACTCACATCCCGGGTTAGACAGGCTGATGTCACTGTCGGCCCCCTGAGCAAGGTCCTTAGCCCCCACTCCTGGGACTGCCTGCCTCCCTTCTCTCTTGTACCTGTGCTCTCTCTCTGATGTTTTAGAGATGCAGTATTTAGTGTAGTGACTGTTTTGCCCCACACCTCGCGAGCCCTTGCCAATGTGTGGATTGAGTGGCATTAAGCGCCATCTCGGCTCAGCGTTGCCAGGAATAGTACACATTTGTATGTTAGTTTGAAGCAGTATAAAAACACCCGTCGTGGTGTCGCTTTGGCTAATCGTTTCTGACACCCACTTAAAGAATTGTATTTCGGGGCAGAGTGTGGCTCAGCCGGTTAAGCTCTGCGCCTGTAATCGGAAGATTGCCGGTTCAAGCCCAGCCTCGGCATGCCTGTGGGCCCTTGAGCATGACCTATGACCCCCAGCTCCCTGGGTGCCCCTCAAGGTTGCTGCCCTTCATGGCTAAGCTTGCTCTCACAGAGCACAAGATTGTGGGGGGGGGTGAGAAAAAGACTGTTTACCCACGGGGATTAATAAAGTATGTAAAATTAAAAAAAAAAAGATTCACCTTCCACAATGCCAGTTTCTAAGGTGCTCCGCAATCAGAGCTTCTCTAGCTCAGATATACATGCCCAGTGAGTCCATTTTGCTCCTTAATCCAGGGGAGCATGTTTATTTTGGCTGGCATGTCTCCCGTTTCCCTGCCAGCGTGTCAGGGAGAGGAAGACGTACTTGGCATCTAAGCACAGGAGCGAGGAACAGAAGCAGCCATGACTGCTGGCACCTTGGGGCACTCTGCTCTGCACACGTCATGCTGCGGTGCAGGACCATGGAGCCGAGATGGGGGCCGACCTCACACACTGAGAGGTCTCAGGAAATGGAAGAATGAACAGCAACCAGACATGTCCTCCACTTAATGATTAAAAAGAACATAACAGATCCCTGTACCGGAAAGAAAAACACAATCTCATTCACATGTTTATATTATATTATATTATATTGTAAATAAATAAAAATATATTAAAACTGATGCACGGCTGGGGCTCAGGGACAGAAGCTCAGCCCAGGAGGTGTGAGGTCACAGTGAAACCCAGCGTGCCTCTGAGATAATGGGGGATGATATGCAGGCCAGGAATCACTCAGGTGGCACTCTACTTAAGGCCATGTTCATAACACACACTAATGCATTCATAAGCATTACAAACATGGCTATAAATGTTTATCGAAAGCCATAACAAACTTATAGTTCTGTGTGTTATGCATTATGAATGCTTTATGAAGCTCTCATCTATAATGCACTGTAGATACCCTCGTAATGGCCAGGATAAGCATTACGGATGCTTAGTCCTACATTATGAAGGTACCCATAGTGCCTTATAGATGAGACCTTCATAGAGCATTCATAATGCATAATACACATGACTACAATGTGTTATGGATTGTTGTGTTGTTTTATGTATCGCTATAGCCATGTTTGTAATACTATATTACTATATGAATGTGCTACAATGAATTATGAGAACAGTTATTAGGCTTTATGAATATGGGCTTCACAGAATGTGTTACTATCACTTGTTTATTTGATACTTTAAAATAATATTTATATTTAGTTAATCTCTGGAATGCAGTTATAAAAAAAGTATTTTCATATTGTGTATATGCTAATAGGTTCAAGGTTTCACCTCATAACATATCATAATTATCTTTTGTAATACTTAACTGGTAGGGTTTATACATTTGTACACATAAATTGTAATGAAAGTTAAATGCAAATGTGTAATTATACAGTACTGTGCAAAAGTCTTAGGCAGCCAAAGAAAATTATGTTTTAATGAATTTTGCTGCAAAGCTATGATTTTATGTCTGTCAAAGTGTGTCAGCTTAGCCATTTCAAAATCTCTCCTAAGGTTACCTCACTGCAAACACCCAATACATCAATATATTTTTTGATCCCACAATTATCATACCATGTTTGGCTAATCAACTTAACTGAGCTGGTGGTGAAAGTTAACAATACAGCCCCTTTTCCAAAAACGTTGTGCATTACCGCTTCTTTTAACGACACTCTGCAGACGTTTGGAAACTGAGGCGACCAGTTGCTGGATTTCTGAAAGTGAAATCTTGTCCTATTCTTGCCTCATGAAGGATTTAAACGTCTTAGCAGTTTGGGGTCTCCTTTGTTGTATTTCTCATTTCATGACGCGCCAGATTTCAGTGGGCGACACATCTGGACTGCAGGCAGGCCAGTCCAGCACCTGGACTCTTCTACTACAGAGCCATGCTATTATACGATGGGCAGAATGCAGTTTGGCATTGTCTTGCTGAAATATACACGGCCTTCTCTGAAAAAGACATTGTCTGGATGACAGCATATCCTGCTCCATAACCTATATATATCGTTCAGCCTTAATGGTGCCGTCCTAGATGTACAACCTACCCACGTCATGGGCACTAATGCACCCCCATACCATCACGGATGACGTCCGCTGATAACAAGCTGGATGGTCCCTCTCCTCTTTGGCCCGGAGGAAGCGCCATCCATGATTTCCATGAACAATTTGAAATTTCGATTCGCCAGACCACAGGACGGTTTTCCATTTTGCCACAGTCCCTTTTAAATGAGCTCGGGTTCAGAGAAGTCAGCTGCGTTTCTGGATCATGTTTAAATATAGATTGCATGATAGAGTTTCATCCTGCATTTGTGGATGCAGTGACTAACTGTGTTCCCAGTCAGTCAGTGCTCCTGAGCCCATGCAGTGATCTCCACTATAGAGTCATGTCTGTCTGTGAGGACCCAAAGATCACGGCTATCCAGTGCTGGTTTTCGGCCTTGTCTGTTGTGTACAGTGATTTCTCAGGATTCTCGGAATCTTTTGATTATATTATATTCCAGAGATGATGAAATTCCAAATTTCTTTTCAATATTACTTTGAGGGACATTATTCTGAAATTGTCGCTGTATTGACTCATGCAGTCTTTCCCAGAGTGGTGACCCTCTCCCCATCCTCACTGCACAGAGACTCCGCCTCTCTGGGAGGCTCTTTTTAAGCCCAATTATCTTACTGACCTGTTGCCAAACTGAACTAATTAGTCGTGAGATATTCAACCAGGCGTTTTGTTTTAGCATCACACAACTTTTCCAGTCTTCTGTTGCCCCGTCCCAACTTTTCTGAAATGTGTTGCTGGTATCAAATTTAAATTGAGCAGGTTTTATGTTAAATTGTGTTTTTTTCTTGTCAAATATACACTTAGTACCAGGATTAATGAGTTTAAACATTTTCTTTGCCTACTGTCTTTTGCACAGTATTGTATATAACTTTTAAAGGTGATTAGAGCTCTGCAATCAAGAGGTATAATCAACTGATACTACATTCTGACTGAATGGATAATGAGCAACTGAATCGTAAATCATTAGCTTATTAGCATAGCATCACCTGATACGCAATCCACTTTATACATGCCAACGCACATGAACTGCGGTGTTATGCTCATTAAGCCACTTCTCAATGTGTCTGTCTGTGCTGTTGCTAGACTGGGTCCAAATGCTATTAGCAACATCAGCACTGACATACAAATAATCAGCTGATCTAAATCCTCTTCGGAGTCCGGAGCGCGTGGCCCGCGGGGCACCACGCTTATAGTTCTGGATCTTGGGGAGGAAGAGGCAGCTTATTAAATCGCCTGGTTGCGACTTTTCCCGTTAAAAAGAGCCTGACGAGATATGTGAAATGTATTAATATTTAGTATTAAGACGGGTCTTCCATAATAGAAATTTCATGATTGAGAGTTCCTGATATATTTTGCGTTACCGTTCAGCTGTAGGCGAAGCGTCCTTGTTTGTGGTCATTCACGTAAAGCTCACCACGGCAGCCGTCGGGTGTCGGGCAGCGTCGCCGGGTGGGGCGGGGCTTCCCCACTGCTGCCACAATTATCTGAAACAGTCAAGCATAAAGCCAGTGCATGAAGGGAGCCATCTTATTGCAATCTGCAGTCAAGGTTAATCCTATGGCGTGCACGTGCTGTGCCGGTACCTTTACCGTCACTCTCCTGATATTATTCTATGAGGAACCATATGGAATGTCACAAAAGATGCAATTCCTGTTCTTATTTGATGCTTGATGGCATGGGAATATATATAGATCTGTCCAGTTTATTTTCCAACTCGCCACAAATGTGCTTGATGGGCTTGAGGTCCTCCTTGAAATTCTCCTTATGAAGCCTCTATTCTATCGTTTATAGAGCATAATGATCACTTTGTAGATATTTAACTTGTTTTATGGGTATTTTAATGGCCAATTCAACAAAAACAA
>JAODKL010000036.1:5917611-5928778 GCA_026780765.1 Petrocephalus schoutedeni | reverse complement strand
TGTTTTATGGGTATTTTAATGGCCAATTCAACAAAAACAACTGAAACCTTTTAAATATGCCAAGTGTTCTAATAATTCTGGCCACCACTGTATATCTGTATATTACATATGGATCTATATTCAGCATCTATATACTCACATATGGAAAAAAGAAGTGGAAAAAATGTACTGACTCATTAATTGGATAGACAGGCTGATTCATGTGCATTAAAGGTAGTGGGCATGTTGGAGATACGTTACTTTATGAGTAACTGGATGTGCTCAGTATCTTCCTACAGATAAAGGACCTTAAAATGAGCTTACTCTGGCCCACAAACTGGCATGCTTGTATAAAAAGGGTAAATGTATTTCAACAACCCACTGTGGGCTTCATTATTCCATCCAGTGCTGCTGGCTTGGCAGTAATGGAGACAGCACATCTGGATCAGAGTCCCCCCCCCCCCCCCATTTTAAGGGTAATACCTTGGGCATCTGTTTGGCTTAGCATGGAAAAGTTAATCCTTCTAAGCTGCTTTGCTGAAACACTTTAACACTTAATTTTATTCAAAGAGCAAATTTCCGCCCCTGTCTCCACCTCATAAACTCAGATTTCATGATTACTAGTTTTAATTCCCAGTTTTAACACCCCCACCCCCATAAAGGGGTGTTAATGCACATCATATAAAGGTTTAATTGATGGACATGCTTGCTAATTGAACAGCAGTCTGTGTTTTCCTTAGAAAATTGGTCGTAACACTAATTTCAAAAATCCAACAGCTTGGTCCCTAACCAGACTGACAGGCAGTTACACCCTGCATGGATGTCACTGGCAGAATGTCATAAGATTATAATTATGTAAAAGACAAATATATCTACTTTTCTGAGGTGCTTCTGTATGCAAATAAATATTTTTTAATCATTATATTGTTTAATTAAAATGCAATTTGAGGCAGGACTAAAGCGTAAATATTATATAATTTGGTGTCCATTTAGTGATTGAGTGTTCACATATTTTAAGTACAGACCAATTTTGATGCTTCCTAGGTTTTAGATTTCAACAGCGGCATTCTTAAAATTGTCACATATAAGAAATATTTCATTTTAAAAGAGGCTTAATAAAGCTTCAGTGAACCTTTTACAGCAACACTTTCACACAGATTTAGGTAATGCCAAGTAATACTGGACCATATTTACAACTGTCTAAATCTGACAGGTCTTGTGTGAGTAACCCGGCGCTTAAAGGTGCAGAATTATCTTTTCTCCTGATTCCCCATGAGTGGGTAATTTGGATTCTGACTTTGATGAGTTCTAGATGTTATTGGTGCTTAGTTAAGGCCCTAAATCCCTCTCTCAGGAGGTCACAATGTTCATCAGAAATGGTTCTCATTAGAAAAAATTAGGTCATATTTTTTAATTGTACGATTACAGAAATCAGCCGTAAAGGCTTAAAGGAGTGAGTTTAATCATTAAGAGCTTGGTTTTGCTTTTGATAGTTTTGGAAACAGGAAGCACTTGAGTACCATTGGAGTGGTGTGTTAGGTGCCACATGAAGAAACATATATCTTTAGATGCCATCCACAGGGTTAGTGTGTTTTTTTTCTCAGTGTAAGAAAACAATATGAAACACCGGCGGTAGCATAAATGCCCCTGAACAAGTAATTAGAGCAGATTCTTGGGAGATGAAAACAGCTTCTGCTTTGCAACCGGATCAAAAGGAGCCTGTTTTAATTAATCTGCTGGCCTACCTTCCAAAGAAAATTACACACTATGTGATCTAGGGCCTCCACTGCTGCTCTGAAGACAACTGTATTGATCGTAAAATATGTGTAATAACTTAACGTATGTTGTGATATCGCCTGCAGGCTTGTCTGTTTATATTGTGTCCCCAGCAACATTATAGAGGTCCAAAATAAGCACTAGTGCCCCCCACCCCCATCTGTGCTGCATTAATGGTACACTCCCGCATCACAGGCACATTCAGGATTCCACGCAGGAGTCGGTTTATCCCACTCCTATTCTTAGAGGTGGCTCTATTAAACTGATGCTATTCTGTACAACACACAAGGTTCTGGGTGTTGTGTTTCTGGAAACGGGTAGCATGACTTTAACGGGTCTTTGTCATTGTGGTTTGCAAGCACGCGCCTGTGGTTGTCCCTGCAGTCTTTAAATGAGACCCGAGCCTCTGCGAGAAGCTAAACACTTCCTTTGGAGCCAAACCTGATCCGGTTCAGGACCTAGCTTGTCTCATACAGAAGACTCGTGGCTTTCTGCCCCTCCATGATCATGGACGTTCCCACCCTTTACGCTGCCTTTTCGCCGTTGGCCTTTAGTCGGCATAACCTCACAATGTATCTTTTTCCGAATGTAACTGCACTTATATTTAATATTTTAAGAAAGGCTGGGGAAAAGGGCACTGGGGACGCTGGGGCAGAGGAGGGGTGTTCTGTCCAAGGTCACTCACCTCAGGGACTTTAGGGCGGAATAATAAGCCAGAGGAGATGGCTAGGTTAGCATGTCAAACATGGCCACTGGGGGACTCATAGAAGTGGTGCCCTGTCCTCCTCTGTGGAGCTGTGACCCCCACTAGGCCCCACAGCATCTGCTACCTCGACCAACCTCCCATCCCCACACTCCGGGGTGGTGCCAGTGATGGCAGATGTTAGCCGTAGCATGGAGGTGGTAACCCCCACTGCGAGGTAGCACTCCTTACAAAATTTAGCTGTAATTTTATATTAAACATTAAAGTTTTATCCAACATGGTGCACACTGTGACTGGAAGACCACAATAATGCAGGCCCCATTCTCTGCTGTTGAAAGAATGATTATTCAAAATCGATTGCTCAAACCACAGTAAACTTATTTTCCCTCCAAAATACTGAGGCTGAAATCCAGACCCACTTTCAAGTGAAATTTTCACTTGACAATGGATGTCTTATTCAAACCGTCTGCTTTAAGCATTGGTGCAGAAAACATGCTCATAGGAGTTTTACTTACACAAACTTGTTCAGAGGGCAGAATGAAAAATAATTGGCTCAGACTTTGGACCGGGTTGCTACTCATGTGGTCCAGCAACTAGCTCACAATGCAGTTGTCCTTAATTAAGTTAATTAATTAAATAAAGTTTTTCTTAATTGAATTGAATTGAGACTAATAACCAATCAGATATTGTGTCGGTTGTCACTCCAACCAATCAAATGTCTTGGTCCCACCTCCTCCAGTTGTTTAGGCCTGCCTCCTGAACAACCTAATTGGTTATTTCTCTTAAAAGTAACACTGCCATGAGCAGGAAACATCCATCCATCCATCCGTCTATCTTTCATACCAAGGCACCCGGTACAGGGCTGCAGGAGGCAGGACGCCCTGGGCATGATGCCTCTGCATCTTGGGGCACATGCAAACCCACACTAACCAGACACTGGCTGTAGATGGAAATTTGGTACTGTAGCTGGAAAAAACCCATGCCAAGAAAGGGGAGTAATCAGCACAGGCAAATATGGCCAGTACTCAAACCCCTGCGCTGGGTGAAGCGGGCGATGGTGCCCCCCTCTGTGCCACCCCAGCAGACCCCATTTAAGACTTAAACCAAAATATCAGTCAGATGCAATCTATCGTCAGTGGCTGGTAACACAAACCCTTTTTTCCCCTAACACCAGGGTTAAATTAAAGACTCAGTGTCAAAGAGTGTTACCTGGGAACTATGCCTGATATCTAATTCATTAAAAGCACAGTAGGTCTTTTCAGAATAGCCTCTACTACCTCCAATTTGTGAACCTTAGTACAGCTTCTTTGCCAGTTTCCACATGACTGTGCTGGACACAAATTACACTTAATAGTCTGGATCCTCTTGTAAATTAGAGACAGTGCAAATGGCCGTCTCCAGGCAGGGAAGTCACTGTAGATGCTTCTAGTCTAAGACAGACACCTTCAGACAGCAGACGTTATAACAGCAAGAGGCAATTTAACTTCCCGAATCTTCAAATATCATTTATTGTTTGGCAGTGTAGTTCACAGACATTTCCAAACAAAGCGCAACACAATTTTCTAGTGTATAATATAGATTGTATAGTTTATTATTTTTTGCAAAGAAGTTTAAGAAAAACACTGCAAACCGCCAGTGGCTTTGCATTATTAGCATACAAGCCCTAGACAAACAATTAGAGCAGCTACTTGCCACTCAAACAAACGGCTCCTGCTGGCACATACGTCAGGGAAAAAACACTGGACATCGTTTAGTGATTGGATCAAAAAGGGCCCATTTTAATGAACCTGCCACCCCGGCTTCCATAGAGAAGGACAAGCCTTGCGATGGAGGTGTCCTGTGGCTGCCATGATGCTGATCTTTGGGAAAAGCAGGCCATGTAACGCATAAAACAACTGAAGGACATTAGGTATTATTTCCATCGCTAACACCTTCACATTTCCTTCATGTTTTATGTTTTACTCCCCCCTTGGGTGCTGTTAAAAATGAACTGGAATAAACAACAATTTTAATAATAACCACATGAAAAAAACTGAAAAAGATGTTATACAGAAAGTGACAGAAAACACCGTTTGACAGACTGTGTTACCTAATATGGTTATTTTGGCTAAATTGGCAGGATGTCATACATGACACGCATTCTGAGTAATTAAGGCTTTACTGTATTCATGCACACGCTGTAAAGGTCCTTCTCTGCCTTGTATTAGGTCATGAGAATGGAGAATCCAGCAGGTTGTGAAGATAAGTGATAGTTTAGCTGGTCAAAGATCTGCTGATGTGGGCAGTGTCTGTCTGATGACAGTTTAATTGCAGAAGGGTCACACCATTTCTTTTCAAATAGATTCTCTTTTATTTGGTTCTTTGTTCTGTTTTCTCCTGGTCGAAACAGCATGTTGATGAATAAATCACGACAGAAAAATATTTATTTTGCGCTTTGGTGTCAGTGCTGTGGACTCTGTCTGTGGCAGGCCAGGGATGTATGCTGGATTCATTTGCTCATTAACTCTGGAAATATTATTAAGCAACGATCCTGGTGCAGGATTTTCACACTTCTTTGCCCAGTCGCTTATTGCCGTGCGACGGCACGAGTCGGCCAGCTTCTATTTCAGAGGCGCCAAATTCTGATAGAAAGTCTTCAAGATCTCATTCGATGACAAATCCGGGCTCTTTCCTATATATATATATATATATATATATATGATATGGTACCAAAGCCAATAGTCACAGTGTTTGCTGAAGAGGAAATCAGTCGCTGTCATGATAGTGATAGATCTCATGTGTCCCTTTGTCTGAGCCAGTGATGCATCCTGGGAAAAAGGCAGAGGACACACCAAGTTTCTGCTTTTTTAACGACAATGATAGACAGAAGTTTTACAAATTATTTAGCTATTATCACAGTCCTTTGAGGCGTTAGTTGAATTTGAAGTCGAGCAGCAAACTGTTATGTCCCACCTTAGATGAAATACTCTTTCCTGCTTTCGTCCGTGGCCTCCCGGAGGGACGGGTCACCCTTGAGCGCGTTGTCGGAGCTTTCCGCGTGCTCAGTGCCCTTGGCCTCGTTGGTCAGGTAGGATCCTTTGTGTCGGTACATGTAGTGCAAAAGCACTATGGTCAGGACAAGCAGCACCAGAATCACTGCGACGACGACGGCGCCTGCCGAGACAGTAACTGGGAGTCAGACACGATGCATTATCTGGTCAGTAAGAACAGGTAAGAGCCACTGATGCATGGAACAGACTGTATCGATTGACCTGATTGGCTAAGCAATGTAACCAATAAAGCGTCAGCTAAAACACTCGCTTTGCTGAATGTGATTTCATGGCGAAGCGTGAAACTGCAAGTCGTTTTGGAAGGCATTGTCATGAAAACAATGCAATCACGATGGCATAAGTAATTAATATGTTTTATAACCATTTTGTGTATTTTTTTACGTGTTTCTATCTTCTGTTTGAAAGAAATTACATGTTCAACATAAATTTAGAAATACATAAATATGGAAATATTTCAAAGACCAGGACAGACACAGTATTGTAGTGGAAAATGATGCACTGGTTAGTTTTTTGTCTGATAGATACATGCAGATTTGCTCCAGGAAGGAGCTCTTCAGTAAGAGCTTTAAGAGAGAGGGCTGAGGTTCTGCGCTCATGTGGTCTTTGCCCCATAATGACGACCCAGTGGGAGCCGGAGGAAGCTCAGGCCGGTCAGATACACTCTGGCCCACATCTGCTCCTACCTTGGACCTTATTATGGTTTTCCAAAGGAGCTCCACAAGGCCACTAGCGTTCAGCTACAGTCTGGGAGCCCTCTGCCTGCTTGTGTCAATGGGAGCTGCTCTTACTCACCTCCCAAGATGGCGTGCATTCCATCGTCCCCCTGTGGTCCCGGAGTGACCGCTGGCGATCCAGTGTAAACTACAAAGACAGCGTCTTTTCAGATCAGCAGGAGACACTGGATTACGGGCCCCTTGCACTCTGTGCACAGTACTCAGTACAGCCTTTTGTTTTAATACAGCTGTCAGATTCTGCTTCCTGGTCCCCACCGCTTTTTCCCCTCTCCAAAAGATATTTAGGAAGCTTTTATATATTTTTCCCCCTGACTTGTAAAGCATTCCATATTAAAATTGTATCTAAACTTTTTTGAAACCCTGTAAATAAATTACTGAGGTAGAATTGGGCTGGGAAGGAAAAAGTATCTTCCTCTCGTGGACTCTGTAGAGAATGAATAATTCAGCATATTTGACAACAGGTGGCACGTTTAAAAATAAACGCACCTGTGTGTATACTTGTGGTTGGCTCATTTGGACTCAATACAAAACAATATCCCCATTCCTGTAGTTACTAGACACAAAATTATTTTGGACAAGAGTACACTTTCAAACAGCCATTAAATGTTAATACAAAGCTAATGAATCACCTTGTGTTTCACAGTTTCTGTTCCCTTTGTGTAAAGCACCTAATCTGTATAAAAACAATAATTTAGCTACTTTCAAAACTATCATACTATCATGCTAAGAACAAATGATATAAGGCCACAAATGTAATTAAATACATTACTTTAATAGCTATATACTTTCTTTCAAATACACCGAGGAGATGAGCAATGCAACTAGTATATTACCACTGCAAAGAGAGTTTTTCTCAAATCATTCAGTGATCAATAATTTGAGACAGCGAATTGCTATGGCAATAATATCTTTGTTCAGTCTGGGAGAGTCAGTGTGCTGTTCTCAATGGATTGACACTTTTACTGTTCATTTCTCATTTTTTTTCCAAAGTGAAGAACCTAGTACAAGAAATGACATGGTCATGCATAACTGAGGATGAAACAGGTCCACCCCAGCCCACCAGCAGCTCTTAAACTGTGATGCACGCGTGTGATTAATCATTTGGCACTAGGGGCTGATGTGTACACCATTCGGATAAGCAAAAATGGTGCACTTCTGATGAGTCACTATATAGAAATGTCACGTGTGAGCAGCCAATTAACAGGTCAGAGCTGTAGAAGGAGATGTGTAGCCTTTGAGTAGCAGGAAGATGTTAGCTATTCATGTGACGTAACAGAGGGCGTGGTTTGCAAGGAGCCCACGGCTGTACAGCACAGAGGCAGCATTTTTAACAGCAGGTAGAACCATAGAGATTATTGAAAATGGGTCATTACTGTTAAAAGTCCCAGTATGAGTTCCAAATGTGTTTGCCGTTAAGTTTCACCTTGTTTACGGACTTCATTTTAAGTATTCTACGTAATGTCGATGTATAGAGGATTTCCATGTTAGCAATACAATTTCAAGAAAACGTTGGTGGGCACTTTATAATTTCAATCCAGTGATGTCAGCAAAAATCTCTGCTGAGTTTGTAGCTAAATTATTTATTTGCCAGGCTAACCGCCTCGTATTTAGGCATTTAGAAAGATGACGTGTGCTTATTTAATACGTATGAATGCGTATGAAATGGAATGAGGTGGGTGTGACGCTGTTGCCCGTGCAGCGGTGGCTCTGCTGGAGCCGGGGTCACAGGGTCACGGGGTCACAGGGTCACGGCGTCACAGGGACGCTGCTCTCAACGCAGCTTCTCCATAGAACCACTGGGCTTTTCTTCATTCCCGCGATGTCAAATATGGAGGGTGGAAGTGCTCTTATGGTAAAGTAAGTGGCAGTGCCTGGCTACTTTACGCTTGCTGACGCTTGCAGTTGCTGATTTGTTTTTAAGGCCCCAGAATATCCTCACGGTTTGCACTTTCATTTTGTAAGTCTGAACTTTTGCTCAGAATGCAATCGGTTTTATTATTTTTTCAACTTCACTCAATTATTTATGCACATGTGCTCCGGGTAGTGATTCTTTATGCATTACAGGTACTAGAAAATTCTATTACACGTTCTTTCATTTCTTACATAAGACTGGAAGCAAAAACATATTTCTTATTTATATCATCCGTAGCAAAAAAAAAAGAAAAAAAAAAAAAAACGCCACGAAAGCTACAAGCAAGATGTATAGGGCGATTTAAGACTGTGTTCATCCAGCACTGAATAAATTATGAAGGGTAATGTGGGCACAAGGACTTTTATTCAATTATCACATTTGATAATTCCCAAATTTTGAGCAGTGGATGTGATATAAGATTTCCCTTTAGGCAGAGTTGTCACGTCTATGGGAGGAGGCAGATGGGAGATTTCTACATAATGACTAGATCTTATTTAATCTGCTGCCCCTGTTATCATATTGTAAAAACTTTGCCAAATTATGGTGTTATCATGCACATTTAGCATAAAAGGAACTACTTTTCTCAGAGTTTCTGCCTGAATCACATCCTGACGTCTGTTTTAACCCTAAACTTCTGTCCCGCGCGTTCATTGGTCAGATTATGCAGTCGGCCATTTTGAAAGCAAGATGCCATGTTGTGACACTGCAGGTCGTGTGAAAGCTTCTGAAGGTCCCCATGCACTTCATGAGGCATTACGACTGTTTGTTTACAATGGGTTATACTGTTGCAAATTAACTAGGCAGGGGAATGGTTTCCATATGACTAATTGATCCTTTCTGTGCATGAACAGTAGATGAATAGTTAATTAAAGAAGCTGGGTAATTAAAGGTGAGCATAATAATGAACTGTTGCAAGTGGGAAGCCTGCTGTTCTCTGGAAGCATGAAATGAAATCAGTTGAAGACAATCATTGTTATATTCCCAATTTAGAATCTTTTACAAATAGATCTCCAGAAAGTACAGCATTTACCTAGTGTCACATCTACGGTGAGCAGGACTAGCCCACAATGCAGCATGGGGATTGGATACGCTGGGCGGGGCTGGGCGTGACAGTGTCAGCAAGAGGGCAGGACGAGAGGTTAGTCTGACAGGCTCAGGTGTGGCCGGGTTAGAGCTAAATGTTACTATTAAAATTTTGATGCTTTTCAGTATAACATTTAGCTAGAAGCTAGAAGTAAGACATGAAAGACCTTCCATGGATCCATTCAGCTTGAAGCGAATAAACTATGGAGCACAACGTGATTGTTTTTGCATGGTGATCAGCAAAGGATGTCAGGCGGGGCTTGGCGTGCGATAGCTAGGCGGTGAGATCATCCTTAGGCCCCTCCAACTTAATGAGGTACAGGTGAAGTCCCGTGGACAGTGGTGATGTCAGACCCAGCTGTTGTGGAGAGTCGTCAGACGGATGCCGGCCTTTCCTTTACAGGGACTTGGAGGTGAATAGTGCAGAAGGGGTGTGAGGCCCGTAATCTATCAGGGATTTCTGTTACATCTTATGAATATGAACGTGACGTGAACATCGGGCTGTACTTTTCACGGGGGACCCTTTATGTAGACGGGGTATCTCTGGTGCCGGAAATGAAGCGGCACGAGAGGGTTTTTCGTGTTTCTTTCGCCACAAACGTTGTTAGCAATTCCCTCGCCATTGAATCATCCTCCCAGTATGATCGTCGTCTTGGATCAGAGGAAGTGATGTCACACCCACTTGCTCTCACGCACGTCTGGGTATTTCCAAGCATCTGTGATCCATAGCAAAAGCCTCCACAGCCCCAATAAAACAATACTGACAACTATACTCTCTAGCACTATAGTCATGCCTTAAGTAATTCTAATTGTTGGGTAGCTACCTTCTACCAGGGCACATTAAAAATAAAGCAATACAATGCTAATGAGGCATGCAGAACACATAACAACATATTAAAAGTGAACTAAAATACGTGGTTATATAGACAATGAATTGTCTGTAGTCCACATATTTTACTAACCATCACATCAAGTCAATGCAGAGCATTTAAAATGGATGATGGGGGTCTCTGTTCTGTTATTTAGGTCTATCCTCCATCAGCTACTTCAGATTAGAGGACAAGCAGATCGTTCTCTGCTGGAATCTGACAACCCGCAGAGAACCTGACAGATCGCCGGCCAGCTGGGACACCGCTGAAGGTCCTCCCTCTGCCCGGATCGACGCCGCCATCTTCTGCGGCCCCCCACTTTGACGCGCGGGCAGGATGAGCCACCAAGCCGGCTAATGAGCGCCGAGCTGATTGGGTTGAGGAGCCCAGCTCTGCACTCTCTTTGAATGGGGTAACGCTGGGCTGGACAATGGCATCGAGGAGTGCGGCCATATGCCACAGACTGCATAGGCTTAACAGCCAGGGAGCCTCGTGACATTTAGAAGTCCTAGACTGAGTTTCTGGGCTACGGCGGCCTGGCCCCAGCGGTAATGCTACGGGGAAAGGCCGTGATACCCAGCCCACGCTTACTGAGAAGAATCCTGACCCAAGGGGCACGTTTCTCCTACAGTCGTGATAAATCGCAGATCCTTCTAGAATTCCGGCACTGAGCGACCCGGAACCCTGCTCAGACTAAGTGGGGGTGTAACGGACAAACGAGGACTTCAGTCCGGATAAGTACCGATGTCAGGATAACGCAAACGACAGCCTCGTTTACAGTAGGTCTGAGCTTTGCATGAGCGGTAATTAAATTCTGTTTGTCAGAGCAGAGAGCTATTTCAGCACAGCACCCTCTAACCGGCCTGACTGGGCTTCTCTGCATAGCTTTTAAAAGGTTTTCTTTATTGTGTGTCAATGGCATTTTAGTTATGGTTAATTATCCTGCTTACGGTGTTACTGAACTGCGCAATTGATAATCTGGAAAGCATTTTATTCATCTGTATTTGCTAAAATTATACTGTAGGAAAGATAAGCTGTGAAATTATTTTCTTTGGCAGTAC
>JAODKL010000036.1:5881497-5896521 GCA_026780765.1 Petrocephalus schoutedeni | reverse complement strand
GTGTGTGTGTGTGTGTGTGTGTGTGTGTGTGTGTGTGTGTGTGTGTGTGTGTGTGTGTGTGCGTGTGTGTGTGTGTGCGTGTGTGTGCGTGTGTGTGTGTGTGTTTGCTGTGTCCTCACTCTTCCAAAAGACAAAAAGACGGCCGGTAGCGTGTTGAGCAGCCACTTCCCAAAGACGTGCATCACGTTTGACGTTTTGAGATTTCAGGCTCCTTGCCCGGCATATTGACTGATTATAATGCTACGTAAGAAGGGGTCTATCTGTAAACACAATTACTTTTTAATTACTGCCATTTTCTTTGTAGAAAAAAATAGGAATGGATGCTTATTGTCGGCCAAGGCAGATGTTGAGCAAACGCTTTGCAAGGAAATGTGCTCTTTGCAGGTGCCAGACGCGTCTCCATCGCTGGGGTCGACGCACTAATTACTCTGGAGAACACGCTGTCCTCCGCATTGGCTGCACGCAGACAGGGGCGCGGGAAATGGCCACAAGCAATCAGGGCGTGCACCTTCATTAATATCTCATACTCTTCTTTGAAATGGTTTCTCTGTTGTCAATTGTTCCTTTACTTTCCGTAAACATGTCACACTCAATGTTCTTCCTATTAATAATAAAAGGTTTACACTGTGTATCAAAAGGTGAGTACAGGTGAACGGAAAGTGTATTGTAATTGAGAGAGACATAGTATATGTAGGTTTTGACTACACTGTTGTTATCAGACATGTACATAATGAGCAGGAAATTGCCCTGTGGGTCTCTGTTTTTGGCAGCCCATTACTGGGGCGGGGTTAGGCCTCTGTGCCCATGTGCAGAACGTCATGGGTTTGAATTCCATGGCTCACTGAGTAATATATAAAACTACTGTGGGGCCTTTGAGCAAGGCCCTTAACGCCTGCTGTTCCAGGGGTGCTGGGTGAGCCTGTCTTCCTGTGCCAAGCTTCCCTCACTAAATGAGTAAGTATAACAGCATAGCAGATCTCCCAGCCAAAGGGCCTGCACCCCCCATTTCCCTAAGACGTGCTAGCGGAGTCTTTTCAATATAAAAACGTCCTTCTTAGCACCTGCAGCATGTCCAATTAACTCTCCCTTCATTATTCTTCATCTGTGTTAAACAGAAATTCACATTAGGAGCTGCAAACTCCAAAGGAGGCATCGCGAGAATTAGAGAGAATTGTAAAGACCTGCTCTATCAAACTATCCCTCCATCCATCCTCCCCATCCATCCATCCATCCATCCATCCCTCTACCAAGCAACAGGAGAATGGCTACGGTGGAGAGGGATGCCCCTTCCTTTAGGACTGAGGCCCCTTCGGGCCTCTTGTTCAGGCCTTGCCCACAAACAGCAAAAGGGTCCATTTTGTCTGAGACACAGTCAATGCCTCTTTTTGTAGGGTAATGCGTTTCTGATCAGACATCCATCCATCCATCCATCCATCCCTCTACCAAAAAACAGGAGAAGATGGCTATATGTAATTATGTGAAGAGTGTGGCCCTTTTGTGAATCCTGCCTGCTGTTGCTCTGGGGAAATCTCACTCAAAAACAAAGTGGCAAAAATCAATGGCTGACTACATTCTGCACACAAATACATTAGTCTCCTTGCTCCCTAGGATGGAAATTATTTCTGGTGTTCTATTATGACTGCAAAGCCGCTGGCTCTGGCCTTGTGTGTGGTACCAGGGCTAGCTGTACTTTTGAAGGTCTTGGTGACCAGGTAAAACCACGCTGCAGTTTTATGAGCATTTTAAATTTCAGAACCTGTCACATCCAGCTGCTTCCTGTGGCTCCTCATAGAAATGCACAAATGCACAAATGAAACACCTTTGGATGCTCACAAAAACAGACGCATCGGGACAAGGCAACATTCTTAATGTTTGCATCACGTCATAAACATGATCATATAACATGTTTTTGGCATCAGTGGCAATTATAACTTCCTCAGACTTCTCTGGATTATGAATCTATCAATCCATCCTTCAATCATTTAACTTCCCTGTCTGAAATTAATAATGTTTATTCTTCTTCTGCTGCCTATCTATCTATCTATCTATCTATCTATCTATCTATCTATCTATCCATCCTTCAATCATTTAACTTCCCTGTCTGAAATTAATAATGTTTATTCTTCTTCTGCTGCCTATCTATCTATCTATCTATCTATCTATCTATCTATCTATCTATCTATCTATCTAATTTCTGAAGGGCTTGGGTAAGATAAATGATATCAGATAATTAAAATGCAAATACTGAAAAATCCGGCCCCCATGACTGAATGCAGCCGTACGGCTCAGGGCACCGGCGGCGTCTCTCCAGCCTCGCGGTGACGCCGTTTGGCTGGCGGGTAGATGCCATCGCGGCGATGTCCCCGGCGAGGCTCACTGCTGAATTAGCGGGGGGCGGCTTTCTAAGCAAAGCTCAGAATTTACATGCGCCTGTGAATATACAGGCTCACAGAAGAGGGGTGGGAGTGTACAGAGTGATATCTCATAAAAAATGAATTAAAGGCCACACTGTGGAAACAATAAGCAGAGCGCCGCCCAGTGAGCCCCCCCGCTGAGCGTGTGTATAATCTGAAACATAAAAACAAGGTCTGTTAGGAAGAGAGCCACAGTAGGGGTTTGGATACTCTGGCGGATACGTTGCAAGGGCCCTTGAATTCATAAAATAGTACTTAAAATTCTGCAAGGTTCAAGCTGCCACCTGTCCCAAATATTACAGCTTACATAACAAAATAGAGCTTGATGATTTGCTGTATTTGCATACACATTGGGCAAGCCTGCATTTACACCAATGAAATATGTATATACCAGTCCAATTAGCACGTTGGTTTAGGCTATTCTGAACATGAGAACAGCAGTTCTCATACAGATGTTGGCAATGTGCGTCACCTGATGGACGCATAAGCAGTGACGGCTTCTGAGCAGCCAATCAAAGGGCGGCAACAGTGGGCAACAAAAGAAGCTTTTTGTCGTTTAGCCGAGAAAACGGGTTCCTTCAGAATGTTAACAATCTGACTTCAAACGGCTTTTTACTTAACTTTGAAAAACACTAGTGATGCTGATAGTAATCACACATAGCAGGGGTAATAATACGTACATCTCCCAGTGACAGTGCAACAGAGGTCTGGATGTGTGTCACGATAAATGCCAATGTCAGCATTCTGTGGAGTGTCCTTGCGGGTGTGCCTCTCGCATGTGTTGCTCTCTCTTATTTTTATACCCTAAAACTGGATTTTTACCTCTTTCTGGATACAGTGACAAAGTCTGTGTTGGGAAAATAAAATACTTCACCCTGAACAAAAGGTCCTGACAGCGTGTGCCCGACACAGCGGTGTAATAAACCAGCACTGACAGTAGCGGGGACGTGACCGGGCATGACAGTGTCACCGTAACGACACGCAAGCCACTCCCCTGCGAGCATCATCACCATAACGCTAATGGAAATGACTGTGAAATGAACACACCAGACAGGGACGTGAAAAACACCCCTACCTCCATCCATTTTTTGCACCCACTTGTCCTATCAGGGTCAGAGACCTGATCGTGGGAGACAATACAATTATGACAATAAATTACCCCAATTTTACCATAATTTTCACAATGATAACCAGGTTGAACCCAACACTAAAGGACTTTCACACATAACCCCCACGCATAACGTTTATCCATTTGTACTTTGCACGTTGTTTGACTATTTTGTACGTATTGTTTTTACGTTTTATGTTTGTACGTATTGTTTTTACGTTTTATGTTTGTACGTATTGTTTTTACGTTACATGTCTTGCCTTATGCTTTTGTTTGCATCACCCGGGGTGTTTCTAACTCAATTTCACTGTGCTGTCATCTACAGTAAGGAACTGAATATTAAATAGGTACATAAACACAGTGCAATGTAAACAAAGGATAGTGATAGAGCCCACATCACATGACCTATCCACCTGACCAGAAAGTGAAGGACCAGTGGCCAGTGAGTGCACAGTATCCACAGCACCAGCACCTGAATGGTGTCAGCTAAGCCAGCATTTCTCAAACGTCTTTCTCCTGGGACCCAGTCAATGCTTTGAGATTGCAGAGGCTTGGCTCCGCAGACCGGCAGTAACCTCGGACCGGCGCCGGTCCACGGCCCATAGTTTGAGAGACCAGGAGCTAAGCCATCCACCAGATTCACAAATACCATGTTTCACGCCTTTGCAGTTACAAATCACATGACATGATGTTTAATCATAACTCGGGTTACGGGTGTTTCACTACCATTGGCTGTGAGGTGGTCAGTGTTCTCCTGACTACAGCAAGGTACTGTAGATAACTGGCCAGTCCTGTGTGCCAAGTTATAAGGCATTACACAGAGGAGGCTTTGCAAATGACCATGATGGGAGGCTGGTGGAGATGGACGCCCCTTCCATTAGGCCTGAAGCCCCTTAGGGTCAGGTCACATGCTGCCTTGGCCACAGACAGTAAACGGGTCCGTTTTGTATGAGACACAGTCTCTTCTTGTAGGGTAACAGCATTCTGATCAGATATGTTGCTCTTACCCCTGGACTGGGTGCCACCTCCCCGTCTTCGCCCTCGATGCACAGGGGACCGAGAGCTCGAGCGGCAGCCGTATCGGAGGCAGCGAGGCAGCTGAAGGAGCCTCAGCGGAGGACTGGCGTTGAAAATGAGGCGGCTGCTTGTGATCCTTCCCCAGAAGGACTAATCCCATCAGCTGCAGTCACAGCGCGCTGAGCAGGCAGATGCCCCGCTTAACGTCTTTTCTGTTTACCTCCGGGACATGCTTTGGGCTTGTAGCTCCAAGATCGTAGGTTGGACTGCTTGAACAGGTCTGTGGTGTAAGTCCAGTATTCTCATAAAAACCTGTGGTCTCAAACACAGATAACCAGGGGGCCACCGGCTGCAAAGCCTTCAGCTCGAGTGAGCCGTCTGAGCTCCTTCTTTTTAGCCGGTAGAGATTCCAGATAGAATAACAATAAAAGACGATTTAGGAATAAGCCAGTTCTGGGCCGTGGTTGGGTGCCCTTCGAACCCTGTCATACAAAATGTCACCCCACAGGGGAACACTTCATTCAGAATGGTCCAGTGCCCCATTTTGAAGTCATTTGTCACTTGTAGGCAGGAGGTATGGCTGGGATGGGAAATTCCCCTCTACAAAGACGACACCCCGCTAATTGTGTGAAGCCTAAACGGTGTCAGATAAGCAGCGACAGATTCACAAATATCACATTATGAATAACATGACATGATGTTTAATCACAACTGAAGAAGCGGGTATTTCACCAACATTTGCCCGGAGGTTGTCAGCGATATCCTGACTACATCAAGGGCAGGAGAACCCAAGAAGATTTTAACCCATTTTTGTGTTACAATCTTCCTGAGAAACTCTAGCTCCTTCATACATAAAAGTCAACTGACGCAGACTTTGTTCAGATCACTACTGATTATTTTCACTACTCTAGAAATTCTACCTATTTACCTATGTGTGTCACTGTATCTAATGTCTAAAGTCTGACGTTAAATGTCTGTCTAGGGTCACTGTCAAGGTAAATCCCTTATATGTGTAAACATACTTGGCTAACAAAGTATTTACGATTCTTATTTGAGTCACGCAATACCTGGTAGGAATGTATAAAACAGAAAGCGATGTAACAGCACTGCATGCTTGACATTCATTCCCATTATACAGCACGGCAGCTGCTAACTTCTGCAAAGTGCATGTTTTTCTTCTTATTAGAACCATTTATGCAGATCTAATAATCCCGACATGGCATGACATGGGCTTTTACAGAGCTGGAGAGGCAGAATCTCCTGTGAGCACCTGTGAGGAAATCTACGCATTGCAAGCTATGAATAATTAGCACAATGGAATTAGAAACACAAAGTTTATTGAAGGGAGGTGCTTCAACACAGGTGTGGCTGCTGAGCTAATATTCAGTGTAAATACAGTGCCAGTCACACACCAAAGCAGATACATTTTATTTGTATGTTGTATGTAGCGGGGGGGGAGCTCCAGGGTCTGGCTGACCCTAAATTCCTCTCCATGCCATTTTAATGAGGTGGTCTTGTGCTGATAGAGTTCCCACATATTGTATGCTGAGCAGTCATTGGCCACTTTTCCTCCATTCTCTGGTTAAACCTCTCTAAAACCATCTCTACTGTATCTAGGTCAGGTGGCCAGATCACATTTTGATGTCAACCCTTTGTAGGTGGTTTGGAGGTTTGGTTTGACTGGCATGGCATACTGGCCCTTGAGCCTAATCTCAGTGTACCTTTTCAAGATATAAGACATATACAAGACTGAAAAAGTCAGTTGGAGGTGTAGGCAGGTAGACAGAAATGGTAAAACATTTCTTATCTCCCAGAATGCACTCGTCATATTTAAAGTGGGCCAACAGACAGAGGGACCAATTTGCTGAACAGCGGACATCATCATGGGGCCGGATGAGTCATCCTTCTGGCTCCTTTTAACAATTGAGTACACGTGGCTTCTGCGAAAAACAAGTTTACGGGCTCAAGTGTTCATTTCCCATGGGGAAAAAAAGTTCTGTTATGATGTGGGATGTGTTTCCTGTGTATTTTAAGTCTGAGGGCAAGGTAAGTACTGCCAAACACAAAGCCAGTCTGTTTGATAACATTTAGCTCATTTTCCTAGAATAGTAATCTCCCAATCAGTGCCAGTATTTACCACCACACAAACCACGCATTTGTGTGGGTCCCCTCTTGGCCTCAAACAACACTATGGGGGAATTTAGTGGGTCCCCAAAAACAACAAACTAGTCACTAATGCCCATGGTACGTGTGGTTGCTGAATAGCTGGAAAAGCATACAAATCAAAAAGCCAAGGGTCATGGTTTCTGGTGGCTCGTGTTGGTCCAGGGCCCTATTATTATAAAATTGAGTTTTATTTGGTGTTTTCTTTATTTGATTAGTTACCTGTAACCCTAATCCTGACATTCATTTGACTCACTGCTTAGGCCTACTTGACCTTATCGCATTTTCATTACTAATAGAAATGTACCAACGGATTAGTTATACCTTCAGTGTCAATTTTTGATTGCATATTTATCTGATAGGCTGACTAATGAATCACTTGTTATACCAGTAAATAAATCTTCCCTTTAGTGTACCTGTCTGCATAAAGGTTGATTTGCAGGTCTGGTTTTACATTCGATTTTCAAAAGTGACGAAAATTAGATGCGAGTTCTCCGAGACTCCTCTGGATGGATGGAATACGGAGGCTACTAGTCTGACGTGTCTCAAGGCTCTGTGAAGGTTCTTGGCGCGGCATTGCTCACCAGTGTCCTATAAGATTATTGTAATATTGAAAGATATTTGCTGCCTCCCAATTCCCTGGACAATGACTATGTAGCTGCACGCGACCCAGATGCTTGTATCTAAGGGGTAAGAGTGATCTTAGGCTCTTGTAGTACTGGGGAAGTACAGCGCTCTCACTTGCGTTAATGAGGTGTCCAAAATCTTCAAGGGCGACCTCTGGATCGATAGGTAGTTTTAAGACCTTTCCACTCATTAGCTCAAAGGGAGTTATGCCCGTAGCCTTAGAAGGTGTTGGCCTCAAAAGTCAGGACCGTGGGGAGAGGCATAATCCACCAAACTCTGTCCTGTCCACCTTGCTTAGCCTTAACACTTAATACTATACCTGAGTGCTGAGCCAAAATGCACTGCACACTAAACTTTTCACACACGTTATGCCTAACGTCTCTCTTGTTACCTGGCCTGTGAGGTATCTCCCGTAATCTGAATCTATTTACGGATAAGTATTACTAATCCCCACACTACCATCTTCAACATTTCATTTTGAGTAGAAAGAGTTTGTTTCAAGCTGTTTCAAGACTGTATCCATGATTACGAGACAGTAGCACTCCTTTGGTAGTTAGTGGCGGTGGTTGGCTTATGAAGTCCATCTGTAATGCCTCACAGGGGCCCTTAGGGGGCTCTGCTCTCCTACATTAAGCATGACCTGGCTTTTCTGGATCGACAGTTACACACACAAAACATATTTTACCCCAGCTGTCAGTCACTGGCTGCAGCAGACCACCGAGTACCATTTTAATGAGCTCCGTTGTCCGGATTCTTTGCATTGCTGGTGACATGCCTGCACACACCCACAGTGCGTTTTAATGGGCTGACGTGGCCATCAAAATGCCTTCTCTAGCTGCGTCATCGCGGACAGATTAGGGATCGATTGCAGGCTGGAAATCAGCCATGCAAAGTGCCGCAGGAAGGACTTGCAAGCAGGACAACACGAGACTAATCAGACTGACATCGGTGTCCCTCTCCATGACATTCCAGGGCCTCATCACCGAAACAGACTTTCTGAGTCTTTCATCCTCTCAGAAGCGTGCTGCTTCCCAAAAGCTCGCAGAAAGTCCTGGGATGCGAGATGTTAAGCAGATCTTACATCACAAGCAGCATCACCTTTATTTTTTTATGGAAAAAATTAACCATGTAATATCATTTTTATCTTCCATTTGTTCTGCAGACCTAATTTAAAAGTGCAATGTCACGCATATTCTGTAATTTTCTACAAACTTCATCAATATCAGTGAAACCCTTAACATCGGTTAAGAAGTCCCCCCCCCCCCCCCCTTCCCAGACACACTCACACGCTTCGCAGTTGATTGTCCTTGAATTCTCGGCGCAGTGGTCACTACACCACTTTCCCGAGGCATTAATGAGAAAAGCTGCAGGTGTTTGGTTAGTTCTGTAGACAGTTTTCCAGGTAAATTCTCACTCAAGACTAATTTGGAACCTTAATCGGATAAACACATCTGAGCATTCCTCTGCCGATGACCTGAAAGGACAGGAATGTCTGCAGGTTGATTGCTGCCCGGGTTTCACTCGTGGAGTCACCAAGGCACCAAGAAAATAGGAGACAAATCACCAAAGCTATGGATCCTCAAAGTCTCCAGACCTAAGCCATCAAAAAGCAGGAAGCATATGCCTCCCTTTCTCGTGAAAGTGTCTTTTTCTGAAAACACCGGCAGTCGATGTAACTCAAGGCCTTAAGGGTTTGTCAAACACGAATGAAAGTCTGTGTAAAATGTGCCAGTAGCCTTTAAATGTCAAAGCTAAACAAAGCAAAGCGATGGTCTCTGGGCAAATAGAACTGAACTTTATTTTAATGAAAGAAGATCAATAAAGCCACATTCATTAACTTGGGGCAGCGTGTTCTTGTCACATATTTGGAACAGCGGGTTATGACAGGGATGGATATTGCCCACTGTGCCCCCCCCGCCGATGACATCACTGTTTACGCAGCCGGAGCCCCTGCACACTCCGCACTGGCATCTCGCACCACAGCCAAGAAAACAGATGCCAGACAGAAAAAATCAACAACAAAAAAATCAGCAGATGGCATCTGGAAATTCAAATAAAACTGTCAACATGACAGCTTTTGGAGTCCGAACATAAAAACGGAAGCTTATTAATTAAATGAACTTTAATTAGTTGGAACGTCGCTGTGGCTGGAAATCATAGCGATGGGGCCCGTTACCAGTCGCGGACGCTATCCACAAGTTTGATGGCTCCATCTCCCCCGGAGAGGCGGCCCAATAGGAAAGCTCCTGTTCTTATGTAATTCTAGCTTATTTACCAGCTATTTGTCTGAAGTAATAATGATGATCATCCTCTGTGCATCAGAGACACCTCTGAAAGTTTTTAAAGTGACTCTGTGCACAGAGCCGGGCTAAGCTGCAAGCCCCAGGGTGGCCAGCGCCGCGTGGCACCTGGTGGATGCAATGGCTTCTGCTTTGATTTTCTGTGGGTTTATCTCCTACTTTGGCTTGAAAGTGGCTGATCCCCCACTGACTGCATCCACAGCAGCCTAGAGGACTGCGTCTTTGCCAAGAGGGGGGGAATCTTTTCTGTCGACTCAGCCGAGGCACCTCTGCATGATGCCTGAAACGTGAGTGTGAGGGGGCGCCCGCCACCGTTCCGGTTTGCTGGCACTCTGCGCAGAGCCGCAGAAATCGGACGCAGGAGCAGGACTTGGCGTGTAAACGGCAACCTCTGTGCCAGAATGCGGCCCCAGGTCTTACCTCCCAGGCCTGGCTAGGCGATTTCAGATCAGGCGGCTATGCCAGGCAAATGCTGTTTGAGAAACAAATCAATTTTACAGCCTCAGACCCTCCTACTCATCTCAGCACTATCAAAGGAGAAGCACTCTTACTAAGGACATCAAAGTACAGCAGAAAGACAAAGCCTATCCTTGAATAAAAAGCGAAAGGCTTCATGCCAAGAACTGGACCAGGTAGAAGAAAACAAAAAGGAGACAAGGGGAAAGGGGAGAGACGTGGCAGACCATTCTGAGGTCCGGCACCGTGGCGAGGTGAGGCGCCAAATGAAACCACCGCCGTCAACAGTCACAAGGTCTTTCAGGAATGTTGTTTTGTTGGAAAGTGGCCTATTTCTCTGCATAGCACTGATTACACGTCCTTTGCGGCATTCTTTGGAGAGATGTGTGTGATGATGCCTGTTTCTGTCGGGGGGGGGCTCTTTAAGGTGGCTCAAAGCAGCACGGTGCCACTTCCTTTGGAAAACCACACAAGGCTCCGAGTAACGTTTCCTCACTGATCCAATTTCTTCATCTGAAGACAAGGGAGCGGGCGCCTCTCAGAGCCTGCGGGGTGTGCTGGCCACTGAGAATAAAACCATTATTTGGAAAATAATTCATCTGACTTTCAGGTGTGAATCAGTCACTAAACCGTGCTAGTCTGCTGCCCACCCAGCCAGCCGCCCACCACTGCCTGGGAACACATCCATACCCTTTAATAGTGTATTAGTATTTGGTGGAACTGTTTTCATGTTCTTTTTTTATTTTGGGGTGCAGTTTTGGAAGTTTGGAAGAATTCCTTTGTGTAACAAAGCTGCAAACTTCATCCTTTGATTATTTAATGTTAGCGTGGCAGGGCTTATGGAAGTCTGCAGGGAATCTCCATAGCGGGGGACGGGCACATTTATACGTTGCATCAATAGGTGGCGCTGTGTTTCCTTTATCTCTCGGTGGTGCCTGAGGGAAAGGCGTCCTCACGGTGACATAAAGCACTCCGGTTGTTTTTCTTCTCCTTTAGCTGGCACTATCCTTCTTGGTGTTTTAGAAGACAATACGGAGTGATTAGAATGGCTGCTTTTTTATATGAATAGAATGGTGTTAACTCTTAAAAAAAAGGCCTGTTAAAGACAAGGGCTGCACTCTATATCACTGAGATTGAGTAGCGCTTACAGAGGCGATGGAACTCAATCCAGCTGTGTTTATGGGCACGTTTTATGTTGCAGGGATTCGTGATGCTGGGATGCCTTAATTCTCCTCATAGCCGACAAGGCTGATATGTCACTTCTTGTGATTCGGGGAGAGGTCGCTATGGCAGCACGGCTAAAGGTGTGACTTTTTGTCTCAGATTCAGATTTTCCTGTGGAAGATGCACATCAGTAGACCAGGCATTTAATACTTTAGGTTATTATGATTGTTATTACCGTCATCATCATCATTATTGCCGCTGTTATTATCATTAAGGTTGTTGGTAATGTTGTTATTGTTATTTTTATTACCTTGTGATCCGGATAAGTGGTGAGAAGATGGATGGGTGTTATTATTAACCCTTAGCCGACAGACAGTTTAAATATGAAAGTGAGTGTTTAACCTGACTCTGATGGTGGCCTGTGTTATTTACTGATTTTATTCTTCGTAAGAGGATTTGCAGAGTCTAACCCCCCCAAAGTGGAAGCCGCCCTGCGTCCTTCTCAGTTGGTCTCACACTGGCTTTTGTGAGAGAGCCAGCCACCGTTCCTCCCCTCTGTCCACGGAGCGGAAAACACCCTCTCCCGTACATGGAGCCTGAAATCTCCATAAAAGGAGTAGGTGCTCTGGCGTTTGGACATCTGGAATAAATTTCACAAGATGGATGTTTCACAATAAATCTACGCCCTTAAATAACGTGCATGCCTCACAAATCTCATGTCAGGTCTGAAGAGCACCCTCCGCTCTTAGATCATTTCCTCTTTTAACCATGGTGATGACCTGTAGGAGGGATCATGGTCAACCTAATGGTGGCTGGAAAAATCCCCCTCAGGGACCCAAACCAGCTGTGCTGGCTGTATGGAGGCATTTACCTACTGCACATTTTCCATCACCACTTAGCCAGCACTGGGTCTCCTTGAACTTGGGACCAATTCCTCACACAAGATTCTGGATACGGTGCCAGCCCACCGCTGGGTGTCACACACTACGGGCAATTTAGAGGCAACAGTCCACACTACTGCAAGTTTTTGGACTATAAGAGGACAGTGGAGATCCTGGAGGATACAATACAAATGTGACACACACCCAAAAGTGGGATGCAAACCTCTAACCTTGGAGATGTGAGCATTTAGTGTTAACCCCAAAGTTATGCCAGAAACTACTAAACTGTGAATAATTCCGGCGATACATGACATTTCGGTGATTCCAGTCGTTCCTGAAAAGTTCCATCTTCACCCTCAACCCCACTCCTAGTTTGTGTGCTCAGAAAATATCCTAGTGGTGTCAATCAAAATGAATCCTATTACCTTGGCAGTGTTTATCATCTCAGGATGACTCGCTATTCCCGGGGCAGCTTCTGTATGCTGATAAGCATTAAAAGGATCAAACGGAAGTGCGGTGAGTAAATCCCGATGGCTGTGCTGACAGGTTGCGCAGAAGTCGCGCCACGACGCAGCCTTCGGGCTCCGGGATAAGTCAGCCCTGACAGCCTTGTTTAGGGCTCCCGATTGCATTCACTGGAATTAGAGTGGAACTGGAGAAGACCTTCCTTAAAGCAGAGCCCATCTGCGGAGTGACGTGGTACCCAGAGATTCTGATTTAGATACAGTGCCCTAAAAACACAATTCAGAGGTGTTTCATCGCCCATGCTATCCTGGTCTTCCCATCGTGGACAGAGCAGGCGTAAGGACATGTGCAACGGCACCACTCAAGGCACGCATCTGCATGGGGCCCCCGGCTGACCACAAACTGTTAGTATATTGGGGAGGGGGGGTGATTTTGTACATGGAGCCACAGAATAAATCTCCAGCATGTGCAAGTGCAACATAAAGACAATGAACAGGTACCCAGTTTATAGCTCGCAATGGTTCGGAGCTCGCGGCCAGGTGGTGTCGCGCTCGGAACCAGCTGGGGTCCTAGTCGACCGTCGGCGAGAAGTTCAGCCCCCCCGGGACACACGGCCGCTCCTCTGACAGATGCCATCGTGCGGAAAGACGGCAGGTTTCCCGGCTTGGGAGCCCCGTGCCGTAGCCGTCATCCCAGCGTGGCGTCACTGTGAACAGTCAGGAGGATTAACGTGTGCATATGGCGCACTGCTCCACCTGTAGGCCTATTCCAAAGCCACCCGCCTATAAAGGGAAGGAAGACAAGGGCAATCCCTTATAGCCGAGCCGCCCCGACCTTGTCCTGGGGGGTGACAAGCGTTTGGACGTGGGTTAGCCTGGCCGCGGCTGGGGCTGCCATCATTTATATGGAAATTTCAGTTTCGGTTCCACGTCTCCGTCCGTAGGGGGGAAAGCGGTAACTCTGTGAACCTCCGTGGCAATATTATGCTATTTAAAAGCGAGGTAAAGAACTCCCGTAAAATCATCTGCGCAGCCGGCTCCCCTAATTATCCTTACGGCTCGAAATATTGCTGTCATCTCTTTCGGCGCGACCGCTCCAGACGACTGCTCGCCCAGATCGGTCCGTTTTTACACGCAGCGCCGCTTACGGATTCCATTAATATCAAATAACTGCTTAATTCAAAGGGAAGCGAGCTTCTCCGGAAGCCCGCTCCCAGCCCGCTTGTGCCTTTGGAACACGGGAGTGATTTAATTTCACAACCACCTCGTTAAATACATGAATCGCTCCTTTTATAATTATTCTCGCTAATATGAACGACTTAAATACTTCAGTTAGAGCATTCGCAGTTTACAAATAATGAGAGCGGATCAGTAGTGACACGCGAGGCCACCAGTAAGTGAGCTGTCCTTGCAGGTGACGCCACGCTTGTCTCCCCACTCCCTGTATTTGCAGAGCTATCATTGTCATTATTTATTTACTAAGCAGGTGCGTACTTCCGAAGCAAATTACGCTTTTTTCAGATCTTACTGTTTGTTTTCCTGAGGAAAATCAGGTCAAGCATCCACTCAAAGGTAGGAGTCTATGGCACCAGGACTGCGGCTGGAAAACGTTTATTATTTTGCTTCCTTAACTATTGCGCCACCTGCTGGCTGTTGCTGCTTTTCCCCCAACCTGCTAATGACCTAGAATGACCCCAATAGGTTAGAATTTCCTTCCTGGACAATGAGAGTAAGATGCAACAAACTTCAAGCTTATCTGTATATGTATGCAAACCCATCCATCCATCCATCCATCCATCCATCCGTAAATCCATCCATCCATCCATCCATCCATCAATTTTCTGAAATCAATCGCCCTATTCGGTCTGGAGCCTTATATGCAAACCATATTTAATGACGTCTTCTTATCAACATAATAGCACTATTGATTAATTATTATAATACTTCAGGATGTACATAAATTCATGAGTGCCACAGTCATTCATAATTCCAAAATTTGCAAAATATATGACATCATTGGGTAAAAATGTTATAAGCTTGCCAATGGGTTATTAAGTTGTTAAGTGAGCTGGTAAGCGCAGATTAGTGTGCACTGAGATTTTTCTTTGGTAGCTGGAATTATTAAATGATGGTACAGCATGGTAAAAGATGAGGTGGTACTTCAATACTACACAAAAAACAAAAGATATGTGCAACACAACTATGGGTCTGTGGTATAAAAACAGTAATGACTGTGGAATCAAAAAATATATGTTATTGTAATCTTTATATATAATATTTATAATTAGTTATATCCATCCATCCATCCATTTTCCAACCCGCTTATCCTGTTGAGGGTCGCGGGGGGTCCGGGATCCCGGAAGCAACGGGCACGAGGCAGGGAACAACCCAGGATGGGGGGCCAGCCCATCGCAGGGCACACTCACACAC
>JAODKL010000036.1:5778601-5801530 GCA_026780765.1 Petrocephalus schoutedeni | reverse complement strand
GAGAATTGTTCAGTGGTTTATTAGGTGTATGTTCTATATCAGTTTTGTTAGAATAAATACAGTTTGGATTCAATTAATATATTTCCATTCTTATCTTCGGAGTCATGTATAGCGCAGTTCAGATTTCGATGTACGGTTGTGCTCAATTAGTTTTTTTTATACACGTATAGTGAATACTCAACTTTTTTTAAAAGTAAAAAAAATAGCTAATGAAATCGCAATCGAAATACCTGTTAAATAAATCACAATTAGATTTTTTTTTTAAATGAAGTACAGAAAGGCAGGTGCTTTCCATTGATGATGTCCTAGTAAATTACAGCTTCGATGCTCTCCTTCCGGAAGAAAAAGGCTGAGTGAGCAGAAGGCGAGAAAGTTGTCGAAGCTTGAGAAAGACGCGGCAAAGGGCAGGAATAGTCAGAGGCTGAAAGGAAGCAGTGAGACGAACGTCAGGGAGAAAGGCATAGCTTTGCGGCGAACAGCGGTGCATCGCTGCTTGCAGAACTCCCGGAGGCTGTCACCGGTGTGCTGCAGCCGAGACGGCGGAAAACGCCGAATAGATTTACGGAAAGAGAACAGCTCCGGTGTTTTAGAGATCGGTACTCCTGAGTGCCCGTGGCGGGCTTTGCACTCGTATGGGGCTTCGACGCCTTTTTCTCTTTTCCTCCCTTGTCTACATTATGTTTTTCAAGCTGTCATATATAAATATGATGTAATTTTTATATACTAGATGTGCTGAAATTATTTGACAGACGTCCTTACAAAAAAATCCGAGTTTACTCAACATTAGAATATAATTCATAAAGTAAATCAATAGTGTTATTAAACGTGATTTTTACGTGATGTGTATATGCCTTCTGTATATGTAGAAATATGTTATGAAGGAATTTCATTTCAATCCAAATTGCAAGCCGTGAAACGAGGGTGGGAAACATGAGCAAGGAGCCGGTTTACAAAAAGACAATAGAAGTAAATACTTAGCAATTAATAAGGAGAAATTCGCAATGCCTCACAATCAGAAATTGGACAGAAACGCTATTAAAGACACAGAAAGATGTGATTCAGTAACCATATCGATGGAAGATGGGTGGATTGTGGATCCAAGGACTTATGGGTTGGAGGACAGTGCATTGACCCCATTGCAGGTTATAGATGTTGGTATCTGTTAAGTTACAACATTAGAAATACTATTTTTGCTTATCTGCCTTATACACTTCAGGGAAGAAATAACCAATGAGGTAACAGGATATGGGTGTGGCTCAATTGGGGCCTGGTGATGGGTGGGGCTCAATGGGGGCGTGGTGATGGGCGGGGCTCAATGGGGGCATGGTGATGGGTGGGGCTCAATGGGGGCGTGGCGATGGGCGGGGCTCGATGGGGCGTGGTGATGGGCGGGGCTCGATGGGGCGTGGTGATGGGCAGAGCTTAATGGGGGTGTGGTGATGGGCGGGGCTCGATGGGGGGGGGTGATGGGCAGAGCTTAATGGGGGTGTGGTGATGGCCGGGGCTCGATGGGGCGTGGTGATGGGCAGAGCTTAATGGGGGTGTGGTGATGGGCAGGGCTAAATGAGGGCGTGGCATTATAGCCAGAAGTGGAAAGTTCAACTGGTTGGTTGAAACAGAAGCTTGCTCTGGATTTGTACTTTCTGAACTGGAACTTTCCACCTCTGATTATAGCAAGATTGTCAAGTATTTACTTTTGATGTCTTTTTGGGTACCTTGATGACAGCAAGGTGCCAAAAAACCCTTTAACATGTATATACCTAAGACTTGCCATAAGAGTTTCCTCTAATACTGGTGACATTAGTTAACCATGGTGACACTGGGCCATTGTGGAATTAGAAAAATGGCCAGCCATTGAGCAGATTGCCTAATTTGTCCCTCTGGGGTTGTCACTGGTGATTCTGGTGAATACATTCATTGGTATTAACTCTCAAGCCAGAGAAATTGCAAATTATGATCTGTGTCATCTTCACAAATGTCACTGATGAGTTCATTATAATCAGTAAATGTTTATGCTAATCCCTCATAATTGACACCATTGTATACTCCCTGAAGGATTCATGTTGTGTATTTGTAGGAATTCACACACATCTTTTGTATCAAAATTAGAGTCAAAACAAAAGAATAGAGCCAAACTGATAATAACTCATTTACAGGATTCAATCAAGTTTTATTTTATTCTTGCGATGAGAAATTCTGCCCTGAATCGTTTACAAGTTAAAACAAGAAACTTTTCTCATAATAATGAGACATGCTATACTTTTGCATCAAACTGAGAAAAAGGAACTCATTATAATGAGAAATGTTTCTTGTTATAGCAAGAAACTTTGCAGTTTTTTATTATCATGGTGGCAACTAGTGCCGGTTCCAGCATGCATGGCTTCCGGGCGAACCCCCCCCCCCCCAGTCCCCCCCATAAAAATTGGGTGTCCATCTCTGCCTCCCCTCCCCCACTCCCCACCTTCCAGCCGACAAAAATAAAGCACCCATTTGGCAATAAATGTCTTATTTTTATGTATTCAGATGTTTGAAACAATACAGATAAATAATGATAAATTAAAAACTATAAATATATATACAAAACAAGATTAATACATATAAAAAATAAGTAACTGCAAAAAAATAAGAAAAGGTAATTGAATCATTATTATACTATTACCTTATTGAGTAACAATCATACAGTTAGTCGCGTGGTATTACACCGCGAATCTGTTCCAACGCGATTGATATATTAGTAGCTAAGACCAATACAATGTGGAATTGCATTTGTATTTGTGTGATTTTCAGTCGGAAAGAAGGGCACTATGCAAACTATAAAGCACAGAAAGAAACACTACACGCACGCAAAAACAGCTATTCAACCGAATGATAGTGATGTCTGACTCATGAGCAAATCGTTCTTTTGAACCGGTTCTTTTCAGTGAATTGGTTGAACTGGTTTCAATTCAAATCTGTTTGTACATCCATGCATTAAAAATACAAAAATAATAATTATAATTATCATGATAAAACACACATAAATCTTTTTTTTAATTCACTTACTTGCTTTTCGCTTTGCACATGGTAATCTGTCGTGTTTGTGCTGTGTTCATGCCCGGCCACGTGGTCATAGTGACCCACTACTCCGAGCTCTCGGTAATCGACAAGTTAGTGAGTTTGGCACGTTCAGTGATAGTGATTACTAGGCAATTCTCATGTTACTCATAAGAACCATAGGAGATGTTTATGATACAATTTATTAATGCACTAGTATTTTTTCTGATTTAGAATACATATAATTACATTATCGGCCTCTGGTATCACTGTTTTTATTATTATTTTGTTTAGAGTAGGTTGCTAAGTTTTGTAGTCATATTCCCCTAAGTTTTTCAGAAAGGCATTGCTTGCATTGTAGTGGGACTGACTGTACTAGCATATTTCATTACATGCAACACAAACAGCTGCCTACCTTTATCTTTTGTGCATTTCTCCTCTTCTTGTTTCCTCTTTTTTCTAAGCTGGGCACCTGACAGCGTAGACCTGATGGTGTAGACCTGATGGTGTAGACCTGATGGCGTAGACCATTTGTATCAATTTTCCACTCGAGTTTCAACACATGACCCATTCTGCAACACTCAACCAAGAGTCAAGACTGAACCAATTCATCTAGCCGGTGTGTAGACTTGCTTTACATGATTCTTAGCAATTTAGCAAAAACCAGAAAAAGTACAACAAAATTATGAAGCTATATTTACAAAATTGTGGTTCATTTGGTAGCATTTTGTACTGTGAATGATTTTGTTAATTTAATCAGTACAGCACAAAGTTAGTGGGGGGCTGTTTGATAGATTCCCCCTCTCCTTCTACCTTGGGCTTCCAGTGGACCGACCTGAGGTCAGCCTGGCCCCGCCCCCCTTTTAATCTCATACTTGTGAGTGGTCTCCTGCCCAGCTCATCAACTAAAATCAAGGTGCTCATTCTGACAAGGCTAATTGACCCATGGTGACATGATGTCATTGACGTGACGTGCAAATGAGTGACAGAAAACTGCAAATGTCCCCATTGTGATTTCTTTTTTTTGTGGGGGCGCCCATGAAGCTGCCAGCAAGCTGCCACCCTGGACGGCCGTCCATGTCCCCCAGACATACATCTGCAGTGGCAGCAACAATATGCTGCTGTAAAAAAAAACTTTTATCTAATAAAATAATGTAGAATAGATAAAATGGAGGGCATAGAATTAAAAACTCAAAAGGAAAATTAATTATGGGTTGTCTTTCTTGGTTACTTTGACAAATTTACTTATTTGATTATACAATTAAAGGCCTAATCTAATAAATATTTCTGCTATCATTATTATTTTTTGTGTGTGTGTTTTTTTGCTCTGAGTAGTCTATACAGGCCTTAAAAAGCTCCTTTCTAATTCAATAGTGAATCTTTTTTGCATTTTGCCAGTTTATCAAATTCTGTGTGCCCTTGCTCATTGTGCAGAATACACTGTGCCATTGTTTCGGGGGGTGTTATCAAACAGTTACCCAGTGACATCTCATCAGCACGCGTTTGTTTCCAGAACATCAATCACTCTGCAAATCATTACTTCGTGTTGGCCTTATAATCATTTGTCACGATTTTCTTTTTTCTTATAGCCGCAGAATGATATTCATGAATAAGTTAATTGATTTTTGTAATGTATGCAACTTATTTTTACACAAGATATAACAGCATTTGGTTATAGCTAATTGGATGTTTCGTGCAGAAACCACATTAGCTGAATGCTTGTATACCACATATGTACCAAACTGCAGTGGTGTTGAAGCTTTTGTACTGCCTCTTAGCAAAAATCTCCAGAACGCATAGTCAGAAAGCAACACCATCGAAATTTCCAATAAAAAAATATGACCCCAAGACAAATGAATTGTGAGTGTGGTGAAATCTCCAGGCCCGGAGCACGTAATTCCATTACTCTGAAATTGCTTTGATCAGTTTGAATAGAGGATTTCAAGTTTGAGAGTACCTTCAGCAAAAGTCTGCAGTGCAGTCTGTCTCTACCCTATCATTGCTAGTCAACTGACTAGATATTGAGAAGGAAAGTTAAATTTTCTCATATAAAATACTGCAATATAGCAAGTTTGGAGTGCATTGTTTTGGTCAATAGTTTGGTGTTTAAGCATGATTGGGTACGAGGGTTTACAACCATATAAAGAATCTAGCTTACCAAAGTACGTCAGCATGCTAAAAAACTGTGGCATTTTATGCTGACAGAAATAGCAAACACTGGCATCCTGTAGTGGAAGTGAAGATAATTAAAATTGTAATGTGGAAAGTAAAAAGAGAGCAAGTCTTGTGGCAGACAGAAGGACTTAGGAGAGATAAGCAGAGACCTGGACAACTGGGAAAGAAACTTAGCAAGAAACCGCAAAGATTATCTCAAGGACAGCCGGGATTAGAACCAGGACAATACTGGGGTTTTTATAGCTCTAGTTGCGATACTATTTTATATACAAGGACATGTTGTTCTGAGAGAATTGTCCACTGTAATAGAACATTAGGTCATGTTGCTGATCTGCGCTTCTCGCTGTATAAATATCTGTGGTGGAAATTTTGAGGTGTGTTCACTCCTTTTCTGGGGGGTGTTACACCCTGGCATGGTCTGGAGAAAGCTTTTTGGAGTATTCTATTACTTAAGGACTAAACTTAACTATCCTTCCTGGGCAGACAGACAGACAGACAGGAAGTAAGCATTCTAAATTCTGGCTTCATTTTGGGCAACCGTTGGAAATAGGACTTTGTGGGCAACAGGAGTTCTCTGTGTTTGCAAGCAGCTCTCAGCGAGAGTGCGTAGAGCTCTAACACAATGTGACAGCCCCTCAGAGCTCCAGGCGGTGGCATTGAAGGACAGCTGCCATACCCGGGGGGGGTCATGAACCCAGGGGAAAGGGGAAAGCATGGTGAGATCAGTGACTGTTCTGCAGTATTCCGTCTAGATGAAACAAGATGACTGTGACACAAAGAAGAAACTTACTCCTTTGATTTCCCACTTTCTCTCTGGCTTCTTCGCCACGTCTTCACACGACGCCTTAAAAAATAGATCTTTGCGCCGTCTTGCAGAAATCCTGTTTATGTCTCCCCCCATTGTCTGAGAAATCTGGTCGTATATCTCTGCCAGAAGATCTCAGTTTTTCAAATGTTACTCGCCGTTTATTAATCCAGATGAATGGAAAACATAGATAACGGGGATACTGGGCAACTGGACGTCCCTGGGCATGCTGGCCATATAAGAACAAAGCGGCAGACTTCACAGTCATTTTTATACTGTGAAATCTGAATATAAAATTGACAGAGAACAAATTAGTGAATTCAGCGACATACTGTATCCAACGATAAGAAGCCGTATTAAAGGGTGTCTCTAAATTCTCCATGGTGTACGCCACTGTCTGTGTCCCTATAGCGTGTAAGCAGCTGGGAGATAAATAGGTGGATGGGTGGGTAATAGTATCTGTATTATTGTACTCCATACACCTGGTGGTCCCAGCAATGTATAACACAACTGATTACCATACTGGTTACATAACATTTCCTTGCTCTGCATAGAGACATTTGCTGGGATAAAACAGAAAACTAAAGTGCTGCATAAGCAACAGAGAATACAGGGAGTATCTCCCTATATTTTTATGTAAAGTGTCCATGACTGTATCACATGAGTACATGTATGGCAGGGATGCCAAATGGAGTCACATGGCGCGGGCCTGGAGGACCCTTCCCCTGTTTTTGGTTTCACCCAGATTGTCCAACAGTGGGATCAACACAACACAGATGGGAAACATTAAAGAGGTGTTTTGGCAGGAAGGAAGGGAAAAATTAGCCCGGAATATGTATCAGGGAAACATGAAGCACGGTAGCAGATTGTATCAGAGTCTGTTTGGCTTTGCTGGGGGAGACTAAGAATGCATCAGCTACAAAAGGACCCAGGATACCTGACCGCCTGTGTGACACCCTCAGCTGTCCACCTCACATACACGCTACTGTCATATGACAGGTGTGTTCCCAATCAACATTTGCTTACAGTACAAGATTTGCAGCAAAATTCCAATCCATCCATCCATCCATTTTCAGACGGTAGGACAGCCCAGGAAGGCAGCTAGTCATCTTGTTAATGTCGACAAGCAGACAAGCAATGCAGTTCTCTGTTTGCAAACAGACCCATGGCAGGACTCTCATTTGTAATCATATTTCCAGAAGCAATGTCATGTAATGGAATAAAACCTCCCCAATATTTACATTCCTGTGAGATGGGAGCAACACAAAGGCAAGGAAACGTGCCAAATTACAAAAACACAAAAAGAACAGTAGGAATAAGCTTTGGGCATGTGCAGAATGGAATGGGAGTCAGGCATGGCCTCTGGATTGGACGGGGTTACCAGGGGGGACGTAGGATGCAGCTCATCCAATCATACTGATGCATGTGAATCAACTATTCATTCCCAAATAATTTGCCTTAAATTCGTTCAATTTGAGTAATGAAAAATAATGACATATTCCTAGAATCACAACCGCAAACACCCTATGAAATCAGCCCTGGCCCTTGGACATTTTTATTACACCCTTATAAAGCATACATTCATATAATTACATAAAAATAAGCTTCTGGTAGCTTTTACTGTGGATCACTTCAGAACTGGGGAAAATGCATAGAGGTGATGTTTAGGAAATATTTGGAGTGTTTTAATGCTGAAAAAATGATTATCCAACTGACCAATTTAATCTTTTTTCTCTAGGTTTAATGCATTGTTGGCATAAAATATATTGCATTGATTTGGATTTTTTAGCTGGTTATTAACCAGATGTCTTTGCCTGGTGCAATCAGAATGTGGTTAGTTTAGAAGTAAGCTCTGTAGAGTTTCTTGGGTGCATGCTCGACATTAAGGTGTCTTCTTTTTGGCTCTGAGGAGACTGACCAGCAAAGAGGGGCATAGCTGGGTGGAGGCGGCATAGCGGAAGCCAGCTGTACAGACGCCTCCCGTCTACTGGCACATCGAGGTCATTCTACTGAGAGCCTGTCTAATTCCCCTCTCTTGATTTAATGCTGTTTTCTGTGAACAGACTTGGAACATTGGGAATGCAATATAATCCTCTATCCATCCTCTCATTTTCCAAACCCTTTTGTCCTATGAGGGGTCGTGGGGGTCCGGAGCCTATCCCAGAAGCCATGGACAGGGAATAACCCAGGATGGGGAGCAGGCAATATAATCCTCTATAAATCCAAAAATGTATTGCCGATACACCAGTATAAAAGTATTTATTTGTAAGCATCGATCCTGTACCTCTGTAATGCCTTTCTAGGAAGCATACATGACCCCTTGTAGATTCCTTGTGGCAGTCTTGAGATATTCCACATCCTTTATGCAATAAAATATAATTTAATTTTAAGAAAAGACCTTTTTTTAAATGAGCTGTGCTAGACATTAGCTGCATAGTATCTTAATGTCTCAATACGTGTGATAAACACTCCTGCTGGGGGAAAAAACACAGATTGACACAAAAAAAATCATCAGTTTGAAAAATTAATCATCAACAAAATAAGTATAAACCAAAAATTCCCTCAGACACAAAGTATATAATATAAATGGATAAATAACTTTGTCATGAATCTCTGTTGGAGATTATCCCAGGCTGCACAGGGCACAAGGCTGAATACACCTTGGACAGGATGTCATGTGATATTATCATCAATTGAATATGAATATTAATAAAACCCAAATCTAGCAATGTGATGTCTTAAAACCCCTGAGTAAAACCTGGCTTGAAATGGCTACTATTTTCACCTGTATTTAATGTCAGATTCGATACAAGGACATGTAAGATATATAGAAATAGATTCTGCCAAAAGCATTAACAACGCGCCCCTTAAATGTCTGCCACAGTGTATGAATACACAGTGTGTGTGTGTATACAGTATATATGTGTATATATCTAAATGCATGAGCATATGTGTTTTTAACTATAAAGAAAACTGCTACACAGAAGCTCTACACATAAAGCTGTAAAAATGGCTTCTTTCTTTATTAAATATACATCTATTTACAATATACCTGTACAATTATAGCCATATAAAACAAACTCAAAAGTATTCATATCAATATAAAGAAATCATCAAAATTAATAAACAGGATAATTCCAGAGGTCCAACAAACGATTTAAAGAACATAATGCACTTCAAAAGCATGTATTCAGGCAATAGGTCGCTACTGTAGCCGTCCTCATCTGAGGCTTTGTGTGTGTGTGTGCGTGTGTGTGTGTGCGTGTGTGCGTGTGTGCGTGCGCGCGCTCAGTGAGACAGAAGCCACCGATCTGTGACAGAGGGTTGAGAATACGGGTGTTACCAGGGCCTAGCCCTCATGATTCTGCGGTTCCGGTGGCCTGAAAGTTCAGCAGCTCTCGTGTCTCATCTGGAAACACTTTAGCCGCTGTGCGGGAACGGCCCGAGCCGTGGTGCTGGCACTGAGGCCACCGTCGTGTCGCTAGAGAAGGAAGAGGGCTTTGAAGCCGAGCGCTAGCTTTATACTACGAAGCTCCATTCGCAGTAAGCCCCTGGAGACAATGCTATACTTCTATTTTTGTCTTTCAAAGTTCTACAAAAACAAATCTGTTGTAGAAAAAAAGAAAAACTTTGAGTATGTGAATGAGAATAGCTAGCTGGCTTTGTGTGGCTTTGAAGGAAAGGATAAACTCCCATCTTGTTCTTTAATTTCAAGAAATCTAGCGAACCAAAGCGTTCTGTACCCAGCCGTCGTGTATAACAACAGACTGCAGACAGAGCCACCATCCCCCTACGTCTTACTGTTTTGTTGTGCTACCTGTTTCCTAATGGTTTTTAAATCTGATTTTAGATGCATTTTTCTGATAAAGAAGTTACTATTGTATGCTTTTTAAACAGGATTATAAGTGGTGCCCTGCAATGTGAATATCAGACATATCAGGGATGATGACTAGACCTACATTCTTCAAAGGAGTACAGTTTTCACCATTATGCCATCTGATTTATACAAACCACTTAACATAGTACTTAAGGAACAAGAACAGACCTTAATTAATGAACTAACAAAATGAACAAACATTTATAAACAAGCAAACAAGGATACATGATACTTGCAGAAATGTCCTGTCAAAATAAGTTATTAATTATTTATGACATCTATTATTTCAGCTTTACTCTGGTCATTAAGAGGTCATTAAATGTCTATAATAAAACCCTATCTCAATGAGATTTAACATACCACATATATGTTTTAAAGATTATTTTGCCTTTCAGATACTTCAGGACCGAAACCTTGCTTTACGGACCAGAAATGTGCAAACTAGTAAAATCACTTTTGCAGTAGTTTTGTATTTATTACAATATATAAAACAACACGGTAGTAAATGCAATGTTAGCCATACAGTTACCAATATAATGCAAGCAAACTAAATAAAATGAAATTAGTATTTGGATGTGCACCTCTCTGTGTTTATTACAGTGAGTGAACCTAAGAAGTATGATTAGTATGATTTACAGTTTTTCTTTTTAATGGTTAATTTCAAAAGTCCAGAGAATCACCTGGTCAATGAGATGAACACGTTTTATCAAAAATAGTATTTAGAATATATATAGATAGATGCATGAACAACGGTGTGTATGCCTCTTGGCAGACATCGGCCTTGAAGTTTAAGGAAAGCCGCAATGGGGAATTCAGAGTTCAAAATAAGCACCGGACTCGCTTTGAAACATCTGAAGAAACGTTCTTAATCCATTTGCTTTTGTAAGGATATTTGGAGAGTTGAAAAGTGCATGTTTGATGTATCCAGCCTGCATGTCATGTCCCATTGGCCAGTTATTACCCCATGCACAAGGATGCTGTTACATATTATCTCAATTTCTTATTAAATATCTCAGTTACATGTTACACGCTTTTGTTAAGTACACTCAACATAAGGGGGAGGAATAAGGGATTTGTTGATCAAAGTACAGAAATTTTGTTTATGGAATCTGGGTGTTTTTTTCGGTAATAGGAAATTGCGAAATAATGGGAATGCCAACAAATATTCAGAAGACGTGTGCAATGGAAACCCGGGAAGTAACTCAAAGGAAACTCGGGAAGTAACTCAAAGGAAACTCGGGAAGTAACGCAAAGGAAACTCGGGAAGTAACGCAAAGGAAACTCGGGAAGTAACGCAAAGGAAACTCGGGAAGTAACTCAAAGGAAACTCGGGAAGTAACTCAAAGGAAACTCGGGAAGTAACTCAATGGAAACTCGGGAAGTAACGCAAAGGAAACCCGGGAAGTAACTCAAAATCATTTACAGGCACAGGGGAAGAATGTAAATTGTAGCGAAGCCGTCGTGAAGAGTCTCTCTAATGATTCCATGATGCTTTGGCCACGAGGCGGCCGCGGGTCCCAGACGCGTACAAAACATGGAGCTGAAAGCATGCGACGTATTTTTAAGAATAAAAGATGTGAAACTGCATAAAAAGTGGTCTGCAAATTAAAATACATACTTGTTTAATTTTAAAATGTAATTTTATGTTATTGTGTGCCAGACCTGCGGAAATAGGTGCTGGAACACAAACAGCCAAAGACTGAGACGTCCCTAAACGTGCTCTGGCAGGATCTGCTGCAAGCAGACCTGGTCGGCACTGGAAGCAGGTCCTACCACAGGCTGCAGCTTCTTAACTATCTAGTTATTAGGCTTTGCAACTGCAAGAAATTCACCGGTGAGCACAAGAATGGGCTGTTTCTCCCGATGCAACTTAATTGAGGATGTTTTAAAATAGCTTTCCTTATACTGGTAGATCTATGTGACTGTCAGTGTAAATGCGAGGGGTGAGGAACGTGAAGAACAAGATAGTATACTTTAATAGAAATAGTTTTGGTGGTTACTGTACTCATGGGTATCTCATGCAAGACTGGTCAGTTACATGGCCTGTGGTCCTTACCGACACACAGTGTGCAGAGGGACAAGCCTCAAGACCCTGGATTCCGGTATTGTGAGTTCATGGTTGCAGGTGACTGGTGCCCAAAAATAATGCGAGGATTGAGATTGTTGTAAGATGTGTGACCTGCACAGACATGATGACTGGTAAGGCAGCGACACACCTGAATAAATACAAAACTCAACGCTTTTATTGGAACCTCACACTATTGACGAACCCACACTATCAAAGCTGCTTCGACACTCCTACATGTTAGGAAATGCATATCTGCCTCTGGCCACATGTAGGTGTCCATAGCGCACAGCTGGCGGACAAACAGCCAGCAGGGACGCACCTGGCGGCAGGGACACTTCACAGGAACTACGACTCCCATGCACCTTGTGGACCACATGGCCACAGATCAGATTCAGGTTTTAGTTTACAGTTTCTTCCCTGTCCTGTAGGCTACTTTGGGGAGAATCGGACAGGAAGGACAGTGCAACAGCGGACTTGCATGTTTAACTTGGCCCATTGTACTTTTGAGGCTCTCAACTCACTTGAATCACAAGATGATAAACACGTAAGCCATTAGAGATTTATTTAAAAACATTGTGACTCCACCCCTGCCCCACACCCACCGTTTTCCACTCCCTCTTTCGCCAGCAACCTACGCATCTAAGCAGCTAGTCCTCTTATCCTACCAGGCTACCTACACGTTTACAACAGTCAGAGGGGGTGCTTACCCTTCCCAGAAATCCCAGGGAGAGCACTTATACTGAGAAGCCAGAAAAACGTACAGAAAGCCACAGTCACGTCTTCTCCAGGGGCCATGCACCTCGTTCCGGGTCAGCAGGTCGACAAAACGGGAGACAGGCGGGGTGACATTGGGGAAAGGCTCGGGGCAGTACTTGGCGGCAACAGTGTTTCAGATGAAGTATTCCTTCCTGGTGCTGCGGGCAGAGTTCTGAAGGTCCAGCTCCGCGCGGTAGGCTGATTCGAGGGCGTGCCTGTGCTCTTTCTCCTTGACAGCAGCCAGCTGCCGGGCTTGCCGATGCTGGTACAGGAAGCGTGTCACAACTGCTCCCACGCAGACCGTGATGAAGACCACCGCCGCAATCACACCTGTGAACACGGACATCTTACATGGTGCATTCGCAATAAGCATTTTCACTTTCAATTTCTGTTATTATGGGTGTGTTTATTGTCCTGCCACGCACATAATCTCACGTGTTATATTTCAGCTAATGCCACCCAAACGCTCCAAATCTGTCAACATACACAAGGGCAGGTTTTTTGTTTTTGGGGCCCCACTTAACTCACCCTCTGATGTTCGAAAAATAAATGGATAGTGATTAAAGTCAGAAGATAGTTGCTAGCTAGTTAGCAGAACAGGGTGTTTCAGCATCTCCTAAATAAGGAATGTGTTTACTTAATATTTACCGTAATAACTGTGGCCAACAAAGGGCCCCCAAATCCCAGGGGGCGGTAAGCACCACTGCTATCGCTATTACTGCATAGTCAGAGTTACAGAACTTTGCCGTGCCGCGCTCCTCCGGTGGCCGGCCTGTCTGAGGCGGCGGGGACAGCGGCAGCTCATTTCACGAACAATAAGACGACACGAGACGGCAAAGCTCACCTCCGATCAGGGCAGAATCACTCTGTGAGTTTTTGGGCAACTCCTTGCCCCTCTCGGCTTTCTCTGAATGATCTGCGGAGAGAGGGAAGAGCGGAATGACTGCATGGAGCACAGAGACTGGGCCCCTCCGCTTTCACTTAACTGAGCGTTGGAGGGCGTTAAGGCAAACGCACCTGCCAGCGAGCGAGACGTCGTCATGTCAGCCGCGGCCCCGCAGTTTGACTCGAAGAGGCGCCCTCGGACGCTGACCGACGAGCTGCCTTGATTCAACAGCGCTGCCTTCAGTGGGACCACGTTATTGAACTGGACTGAAGACAGGCAACCGATGAAGCCTCTATATCCAGCCTGCATGACGTCTTCGTCCAATCCCAGACTTCCTGCAGAAACATGAGTGACATCACTGGTCAGGAAGGTCGTTTCAAATAAGCAAGGTTACAAATTTAACTGAGAAAGAAGCAACAGTATATAAACTCATAATAGGCATTATAATGCAATATATGAATGAACTAATAATATAAGAATGAGCTGCCTTGGGGGAAAAGTGATTTCAATGGAGTCAATGTCTGTTAAGTTCTATTGATCCATTTCTATTGAGGTATCATTCAAAAGCTTTTGCGATTTTAATAACAAAAAAGAATGAATTTAGATGGTGTTGATATCTCATCTCCGTCTTAATTTGCATTTTAAATACATGCAAATGCAATTATCATACCAGAAAATGCAGAGAATTCATCCAGTTTAAGTGTAATTAAGCGGCGCGTACGGCTGGTTTGTTTGCAGAAGATGGCATGATCGTGAGCACATTTAAGCATTCCTAAGTAGGACATTTTTATCATTAGTGCATTTGATCATTGTGGAAAAGTGAAATTATCCTTCGTGCACTCAATCCTTCATAAAAGAATGCAAATATATAGCCAGCCATAATTTAAAGTTATACCAATTTATATAATTGCTCTGGTGTTGTCCAGAAGCATGTAGTGAGGGGAATTATTGAGTCAAAGTTGTCCTTGGTGTGTTCGTGTGCGTGGTCATGTACATATTACATTGCGGTCCCCAATGTGTCCCCACAATGTGATAAACACCTTTTATTTTGACGTTGATTGACTGATTAATTTTGACTTAGATTTTCCTGCCCCCACACTGGGAAATGCACATTTTTAAAAGTCTTTGAATGGAGCCATTAAAACAAAATCTTGTCCTTTGCTTGGTTATTTATGGTTAAGGTTAGGGCTGGGTAGAGTTTAAGGTTGTCATAGCTGGGATAAGGGTTCAACCCATAGAGATGAATGGAAAGTTCCCTCAAAGATACGGGGACCTAATCTGTGTGTGTGTGTCCTGTGATGGACTGGCATTTTGTCCGGTGGATCCCTGTCCTGCAGCCGGTGTTCTGCGATAGGCTTGAGGGTCCCTGCAACTCCGCACTGGATATGCAGCTTAGGAAAATGGAAGGATGGTTATGGAGGCATTCAAATGTTTTTCTATGAGTGGATATTCCAGTGAGGCACTGACATATTTAATTTGGAATTCCATCTTCAACATTATAGGGAATGTTTTCTGCAAGAAAAACGAGTTATGATGTGCACTGCTTCAAAGTATTTTTTTATCAAAACATTAACAGGAATAGATGAAATTTTATGTTAAAATTGAATCCTTCACCTTTTGTTCTGCCAAGCTGGTCTGCCTTATTTTCCCAAAGTTACTGCTAGAAGGAGATTTTTAGGATGTAGATTTTACTTTCACTCACGTTATCAATAATACTAAAAGCTCCATCCACTTTCAGATGTGAGAGAAAAGGCAGCAGCCTCCATTTACATTTAGCGACATGATTAAAGATAAAGGCTACCATGAAATTAGGTCTACGCGAGGTCCTCGCTCAACGAATTAATCTACCCTTTGCTCAAGCAGTCTTTTATTCTCACAAAATGCTCACGTATTAGTGAATAAGCGCAGCAAAAATCATTTGATGAATACACAGTGCTTCCATTAGACACATTTTTCTATAATTTCTTTAGAATTGGCAGACTTGACATGTTTGTCTTTCCATATAGCCTGTTAACTTTATTGGCCTATGCATTTTAAAGGGTCGTCAATGCCTTCATGTATAAATTAAACTGTAAAGTAGCTTTATTTATATGCAGATTTATTTGTGGAAAAGGGTTTTTCTTTTTTTTTTCTTTTTTTTAATTTTGCCTTGGCATAACTGTTCGATTTGTTTACTGGGGAATCCCAATTGGGATTAGCGTATAAGACTTTATTAATGCAGACAGATATCGCACCTTTTCATTTCACTCCATCCAGATTGCTTTCCTTTCACAAGACCACTTACCTGTGACTTTGCCCAAAGTCAGGGATCTAATTGTGTTCAGGTCTCCCTCGGATGTCAAGCTGTATTTCTGGTTTATGTCGTTATCAATCTGGCGGGGGAAATAAAGAGAAATAAATAAACAGGACTGTAAAAGGAGTTCCATAATCCAACTTCGTTTTCAGTTGCCCACAGAGATCTGTGTATAGGTCTGAAAAAAGAACCTCAAGGGCAGTTTTTAAGCAATGATAAACTGCAGGGACGCACGGCACTGCAGCATGTCTGCAGTGAGCTGGTCTGAGACAAAGATAGCAGCTAATCCAGAAAGATTTTCTAGAAATTAGAAAGTAAGTTTCTCTGGTCCGATTGTGATACCAACATAAAAATTAGGGATGCACCGATCGATCGGCTAGCGGCCGATCCGTCACACGAATTTCCGATTTCAAGCCGATGGTTTTGAATTGAGAGAAAATTAGATTTTTAACTTTTTTTTGTTTGTATTTGCTGTTCTCAGAATCGCTATGGGAAAAATCAGTATTGGCAGATTGCAATTAATCGGGATAGGCAATTGCAATCGGCGAATCCCTAATAAAAACTTTTAGTACGCCCATTAAATATTTGTATCAGTACATTTCATTTAACACTGCAAACAGTCTGCATTTGGTGTTGTAGTGACATTGTTAGAGTATGCTAAGAATAGGAAAATATAATAGTCATGTTGCTCAAACAAAAGCTATGCCACTACGGTACTGGAGAAAATGCACAGCCAACATGATTTACATGAGTCTGCTTCTTTCTTTTGTTTGGTGCCAACTTGAACAGAACAATAGACAAGGAACAGAAATACTTCATAATGTGCAAACTGGGCAATCTGTTGCCAAATTAAATATATAAATAAATCAATCATAAAAATATCACTGCATATCCCAACTAACCATTTCAAGTCAAAAGGCGCACATAAGTCTCCGGTACAAAATATACAATTCAGCGCAGATAAACGTTTTAATTAGTAATTAACCAAACTTCAGACAGACATGTAGTTTGCATAAATTTCACTGCGTTCAGAAAAATCAGCACCAGCCTTACAGCCACTGCATCTGACGTTTTTATTTTTTTACTTCCTTCAGCATAGGAAGTGCAGTACAGTAATACCCCTTCACATTCGCGAGGACTAGGGATGGAGAATTTGCAAATAATAGGCAGCCCTAACCTCACAGCTCATAGCAGTGTGCTTGAATGATAACATAAGAAGTAAAACAAACAGAACTCTACTGTATACTTTCCATGTCAAATTACATTGTCATTTCCTATCTAGAGCTTTTTATATAATATGCAAAACTATCTAAATTATGCCCCTGTATACAACTGGGAAAACTGCATTTTGCTGGTTCATTGCAGGGCAAATGGAAATGAGTGAATGAACAAATGAACATTCCATTTATATAGGGCTTTTACCGAACCAGTGGGGAGCCACTTTGACCAGCACCACTGTGTGGCCCCCACCTGGGTGACGCGACAGCAGCCAGTCTGCACCAGTACACTCACCACACAGTAGCTAAGGTGGTGATGGGGCAGAAGAGAATTCACTAATTAGAAATAGGGGATGATTAAGAGGCTAAATTTGGAAGGGTCACAGTAAGCAGTTCTAAGGCACCACCCCTGCTCTTTCAAAAGTCACCCATGGATCCTTCATGACCTCCGAGAGTCAGGACCTCAGTTTTACACCTCATTATAAGAACCAAAGTGTCCCCATCACTGCAATGGGGCTCTGGGATCCACACAGACCACAGGCTGGGCTACCCAGCCTTCCTAGTAGGTCTCCCGTCCAAGTATTGGCCAGGCCCAATCAGATGGATTCCCGGGTCTGAAGAGCAGGTGTATAGCTGCTGGTAAAGCTTAGACAGCTTAGAGACCCCAAGGTACCTAATCATGTGTATTTGTGGGAGAAAACAGGGCTTCCAAGTTGAACCACAAGCAACACGAGCAGAAGAGGCAAAAAATATAGCTTGATTTTTATTTATTATTCTGCACAAAAAGAACAACAGTAATGTCCACAACACAAGTCTTACTGCAGATATAAACTCTCACTATACTACGTAAGCTGCCATCTTTCAGAAGCTTCTACTGAGTTTGCCTTGAGTCTAGTGATCAATTGTCATTGTTGACACACGACAGCACAAAACAACAAAATGTGTCCTCTGCATTTAACCCATGTGTGACACTGTGGCGGGGAATCAAACCAGCAACTGTCCAATCACAAGTCTGCTTCCCGCCCCATCAGGCCACCACTGCCATTACTCTACCGTATTATGCCTAAAAGCCTCAACCACACAGGAAACTCACCTGAACATAGATATCCCGCCCATCGCGATGCACTCGCACCCAGTGGATCTGTCCATTGGCCAGGCTGGTCGATGTGGGCGTGAACACGTCTGGCCTCCTCTCCCTGTTGAACCTGTACCAGATCTGCAGGCTCCCTAAAGGAACAGGGGGACATTATGCTAATGTTAAATGATGTACTAAGCCACGCCCAGCCCTCATTGCTGAATATGCATAACACCAGAAATTACTATAATGTTGATTCCCATTAGCAGTAGTACAATGACAGCTGTACTCACGCTCTGTCATACAGTGACTATGTTTTATGGTCAATCTCCATGCTGATATACTGCCCAAGAAATAAATAATCAGAAATATTTAACATCAATGATAAATGTACACTGCAGTTATCACTATCACTCAAATGCCTGAAACCCAATTTTAAACACGCGAGAATTTTGCTGTAATCTTCCGAGCAAATGGCCACTTCAATGTTCTTGCTTAGCTGGCTGTGCAGAAATCAGCTTATCCGCTATATAATCCATCCAGTGGTCCATCACCCACCCAGCACCCTGTACTGTATATATGAGGACCATGATGCATTACAAAAACAGGGACTTGCATGCAAATACAGTTACAGCTTAATCCGTTTCTCCTGCCCTCTTGTGCCTGCATTTCCTAACCTTCTTTCTGATCACCTAGCCCATCCGTTAAGCACCCCAGCAAAAGATTTGCAGTATGTAATTACAGGCACTTCACAATAACCAAATGTGAATTACTGCCACAACAGTCAGGAACAGTGTTACCAGGGTAATTTTAAAGGGTAAGATGTAAGCTAAGAGCCACATGTCACAAAAGGATCCTGGAAGCTTCCAGGTCATTTTATGATCACATTAATTCAAAAGATGAACAAACTGACACTTAACCTTTTCTGTAGTATGAAGGCTTGGAATTCAATTGTTTTTGTGCTTCTCAGATGAACAAACCTGAGATTAATATATTAGCTGTTAAGTGCAGAAATATGTGCTACCTTGTTAGTATGAGGGTCTTGTACAGAAATAAAAATCCCTCTTTTGTCAGAGTCAGAATTATGTTCACACACACATGCACACACACATGCACACATACAGAATCTGTATGTGATTCTCGTATATACTGCAGATACACACACAGTCAGAACAAGGCAAGCAATGGCTTCTGCAAGAAAAGCGCAGCCCAGTACCATTGCGGGCCAGTATGATGGCCATGTACTGCTGGTAGATGGTGCTGGCAGTAAGCAGCATAGCCGGGGTCTGCGTGGTCCGGAAGCTGAAAGCCACGTTCTCTCTGGAGTTCCTGTTCTGGCCAAAGACGGCAGAAGTCTGGGTGCTTCTGTTGATCATGCCAGAGAAGGTCTCTCGGAAGTTATAGGTCACCGAGGATCCTCCCTCGAAAGACATGGACACCTCTGCATGGAGACAGCAAGGCAGGGAGAGAAAACCATGGGGTATTTTCCAAAATATTCTAGGAAAGGGTTTTCAAACGTTGGATTTGTGAGCGAGCCCTCATGTCTCCATGCAAATACATCCTTTCGAACAAGGTAAAAATGCACATCCGAATCTGCCCTCATTGTAATAATGCATATTGTACTGGATACTAATGCATTAATGCAAAAATATGCAGGGGATTTGATTGAGTCATCTCCAAGTTGCCAAGTTCACCCACAGCACATGACGAGGTTAGTAATGCCCCGTTTTATTCTTTCTAAGTAAAGAGCGGCGCCTGTGCGCAGTCTAATAACATTACAAAGAATAAGTCTGAAGCTGCCTGTCTCTCACAATGGGGTCTGAAGAGATTGTACAGTGAAAGACAGTGGTGAATTTTATTACTTAAAAGACTGGTGGCATGGAGCCATCATTGTTTCGGGTCAGCCAGAGGCAAAACCTCGCTTGACTGAAGCGATTTCCTCTTGCAACAATAGATTCGGCCTTAGACTTCGCGTAGATGTAGATATTGACTTATCAAAGACAGAGCAGACCTTCCGGGGCAGTCTTTGCGCTCCCACAATCTGATCACATCAGACTGAACCCAAACACTGCTTTCAGTGTTCGGATTTGTGAACCGTTTCTGCAAACAAGAGCAGAAGACAAGAATAGCTGTGGGCAGAAACGAGATTTGCGTGGGATGTTTTACATGCGTTGGGTTTTTTACCACGGCATTATGAAACTATGCACGGCCGAGGAAAATCTCAAATGTATTCTGAAAAAATAGGAAAGCGTGATGCTCCAAAACACATTAGAACTAACACCCACACGGGTCCTGGGGGGAGAATAGGCATTATCTGATGACAATGCAAAACTGGAGCTACTTAATAGCACCTTTCTTATTGTTAAATACGTAGCATGTAAAGTACTGTAAATAGAAGTAAAAATAATTGTCACTAATCAATAAAGCACTATGCTGACACCCACTCATGTGATGGAAGACTTACAGAAAAAATACAAAGAATTACAAAGAAGGGCTATATCCATGAAGTCAGACCTAAAAAAAAACTCGAAATGGTATTTTTTTAGCGTAAATAGAGAATAGAGACTGTGTCCTTCCTCTAAAGCACAATAGGTTAGGGTGCAAGCCGCCTCTCTTTACACCTCTATCGACTTTGATAATGGCTGGAACGGTTTTATTAATTATGTTAGGTGGATAATAAGTTTAGTTGAATGCTTTGCTGTGCCACACGGTCAGTGACTGTCGCCGTCTGTCGTGAATAATACAGCTAGCTAAAACAGAAAAACAGAAGCAGAGAATCCGGCGCCGTACCGCTCTTGCAGCTGGGTCCCCCATAGGCGGAGTAAGTGCAGTCGCAGAAATAGCCGCCGTTCCTCTCCACGCAGCGCCCGCGGTTGTGACACAGGCTGGCGTGGCCGCTGCAGTGACCCGGACAGCTGGCGCTCACGCCGGGCGTCATCTTGGCGCGCTCCTCCAGGTCCAGAGTGACGCCGTTAGCGGTGAGCGCGCGGATGCAGCCCAGAAAGCCTCTCTGGCGGGACGCCGTACCGCCTGTGGCAGGGACAGCGCATCAATACCTACTGCCGATAAATCACAGCGAAGCGGACGACAGGATGGCCATCCTGAGCAGGGTCACATCGGGGCTCCTGGAGCCTATCCCAGGCAGCATAGGGCACAAGGCAGGACTCAGCTCGACACAGGATGACAGCCCACTGCAGGTGACCCAGACACACAGAGTCACATGCTCCGGGCCAATTAGCCTGACCGCATGGACATGAACAGAGCTTGTCAGAGGAAATCCAGGCGACATGGGGAGAACATACACACTCCACACATGCAGAGTAGAGGTGGGATTCGAACCCTGGAGGTGTGAGGCAATAGTGATACCCACTGAGGGGCCCTGATAACACATCATTAGCTGAAAAGAATGCTGTAAACCAAGTTAGTCTGACTTTCTCTCGTCTTACGTATAAAAGAATATGAGGTTATGGTGCATAAGAGATGCCGGCCAGACGGAACGGATGCCCGCTCCTACCTACGAACAGCTGACTGTTGAGCTGCAGCCGGAAATGGCCATTGGGGGGCGCCTCGGTGTAGCTCAGTGGCAGCTGGTCCACCTGCAGTGAGGCTTCCTTGACGTTGCGCTCGGCCCGTGCGTAGTGCCACTGCTTGTCGTTCAGTGGGACAGGGGACTTGGCCAGCAGGACCACGGGGCCATTCCCCACGTCGAAAACGAAGGTCACGGTGGATGGGGCTGAGGGGAAGAAGCCACAGCGATGCAGCGTCTGATTATCCGAAGGACAGAACTAGAGTAGTGGCTAGTTTGACGTCAGAACGTGTGTAATGTGTGATTCCTCTCAATTGCATGTTTTGATGATATACATAATGCAACAAATCCAACATTTCATATTATATTTATTGTTTATTTTTATGTGTGGAAAATCACGCGCTGAAGGCCCCGGTTTTCTCTGCCCGCCCTGCGGGCGCATTTGGTTTTGCACGTGTGTACACTGCGGGTTTGCACGTGTGTACACTGAGGTTTTGCACGTGTGTACACTGCGGTTTTGCACCTGTGTACACTGCGGTTTTGCACCTGTGTACACTGCAGTTTTGCACCTGTGTACACTGCGGTTTTGCACCTGTGTACACTGCGGGTTTGCACGTGTGTACACTGCGGGTTTGCACGTGTGTACACTGCGGTTTTGCACCTGTGTACACTGCGGTTTTGCACATGTGTACACTGCGGTTTTGCACCTGTGTACACTGCGGTTTTGCACGTGTGTACACTGCGGTTTTGCACCTGTGTACACTGCGCAACATGTCACAGAACCGCCAGGTATTTTTAGTAAGTACCTTTTATTTGTCAGGCAAATAATTCAAAATACAATAAGAAATAAGTTCTTTCCACTATTGGGATATGAGACTCTGTCCATATCGAAAAGCATTAAATGTGGTTATTATTATATAAAACTTACCAGCTAATGGCCAAAGGATGCAGACTTAACATAACACATTTGTTATGACATTATCAACATGCTCCTCACAGTCACCAATACTGTACGTTAGCCTGACCACAAACATACCAGGATCTCCTCGACGTTCCCCTAATGAACCAAAAGGTGCTGTGCTGTATGTAGTGCACACTGTATAGCAATACATCTAACCCTAACCCTAATGAACCAAAAGGCGCTGTGCTGTATGTAGTGCACACTGTATAGCAATACATCTAACCCTAACCCTAACCCTAATGAACCAAAAGGTGCTG
>JAODKL010000036.1:5721510-5733116 GCA_026780765.1 Petrocephalus schoutedeni | reverse complement strand
CAGACGGGTACAGGTGATCTCAGAGGGGTACACGTGATCTCAGACGGGTACAGGTGATCTCAGAGGGGTACACGTGAGACACTTACTCAGCTCAGCACAGGGAGACGCTGCAGCAATACAGAGCAAAGCAGCAAGCAGGGATGCGCAAGAAAGAAGCGCGTTAAACAATAACGCACTGGGAGCGAGGCGCGTCTGCGTTTGGCGTCTCATCTTTAAGATAAGTAAGGTGCAAGGTGTCCCCTGTCTCATGCCCTGTACTTCCTGGGATGGGCTTCACTTGCGATTTGTGCCAGAGAGGCTGGGCTTCCACTCCATTCCATCCTTCCATTGTGCATTTTCCTTCTCATTCTGGGTCCCATGAAACAGATTTTTGTGCTGTGTTATTGCATTACAAGTCACACCACAGCCATGTTTTCATGGTCACATATGCTATTCAATATTAACTTGATGTCTAATTAGTATTAAAAGGAAACGCTTCCGAAGCCCCAAAACATTTGTGTTGTGTGTCTCCCCTATGTGAGAATCAGAGGGGCTTTGACATGCCAGTGAGAGACGTCCTTTGTCGTTGTTCTCGATAATCGCTTATCTCTTTGAAGCCAGCTCGCTCGCTGCGGGGAAGCTGTGTAAATAGCTGTATTTGTCAGTTTGATCTCCTGGCGGCGAAGCTAGTTTCTGTGACCTCATGGCCAAGCTGCACTGCGTCTCAGTAAATAGGTGCGGTAGGGTGGGAGAGAGCGTCATTTCCCGAGTGTTCGAGGGAACGGCCTTTAGCAGGACTTTTAGTAACCGGGTGCCCGGTATTAATCAGTGTCACCGAATAAGTCAGATGGGAGTGAAGAGAACAGAATTGCCTATTTATTATACGACCGGTCAGTAAACCATTAGATATGTAGATAACCAAAAAACGTGCAGTTTGCTAAAAAGCAAAAAAAAAAAACGGAACGGGATGAGAAAGTGAAGCGTGAACATTTTAACACTTTAAAAAAAAAGACTGAAAATGCCTCACATGGGACCAAAAGCGAACAAAGCAGCTGCAAATTCAATTTAGATCATTCTGGCAATATTACTTACTGTATGTTCACGCTTGTGTATGTTTACCAACAGATGGCATGCTGCGCTTTATTATTTCAGTGTATTAGCAAACAGTTTACTCTCCAGCAAGGTATGAAATCACATTTATAGAGCACTCACCCTGCTAAACAGATTTAATTGTGCACGGCAGATTTTAACGTGTCAGTGATTGCATCTGATTTTCCTTATACGTAGCAATTGAACCTTACGATATGTGTTTTATACACATCAGAGTGCCAGAATGGATAAGCCGTGTTTTGCCTAAAGCATCTCGCTCTCCAGGGGGTGAACGACATTCATTTTTGTTGGAAACCAAACTTGTCAGCACTTTGTAGCACCTGCCAAGGACCGACACACCCTCGATTTGAGAATCTACCTGGAGGACCTGCTCCAGCTTCATTGGCTACAACAACAAATGCCTCAGCCAGCCAGCAAGCCAGCCTTCGGGCTGGAGGAACAGGGCAATACGGGCAGAGAGATTCATTATTTAACTCCTCGGGGCTGAAATGCTGCAGCGAGGCGCGGACAAGGGCTGAATACCAAGCCTGGAGTTCCGCCACAGAGAGGGCGTCGTTTACAAAGCACCTCTGCGGCCTGGGACGGCTTCATCTGTCACCAGAATGGCAGGCGTTTGTCGCGGGTAAGAATAATCTGATTTAGTTAGTATAAGGATGCCGCAGACATTTCGAAAGAGAGGTTATTCTCTCAACCTGTGTTGCTTTAAGCAGGCTGGATTGTGTAGATTGATATGAAGCAATCTGCCGCTCAGTTGATCAAGAAGCCTCTGACCTTGGACGTTTCATTAAGTTTCTTACCCATCAGTCCATGTGACAATGTAAAAAGACAGGAGCACAAACATTAGCAAATGCCGCACGTTGCAGCATAACAGAGTATCTGTTATGACACACATGGCTTTTGGACATGTATGCTCCCGGGTAAATTTCCTAGCTAACACAGAAGTGTTGACCTACCATCTCCTCAAATACAAACAATAGTTCACCGCCCCTCAAGCTATGTATTTGCTTTGGGCCCCTGAGGTTTTGGGCCTCCCTGTTGGCCACCAATGATCACAGCAGTGGACACTAAACTGACACGTTCTGCTAACCACTTACCTAACCATGATTCTCTGACAATGATCACTAGCAATATATCTAGGGTTTTAAACATCTGGGGGTGGGGGGGGGGGAGGTGTAGCTCTTTAAGTGGGGCCCCAGAAATAACAAATCCTTTGCTATTACATTGAAACACAGTGTCTGAGACAGACCTTCAAGCCACTATAGCCACGACTCCCAAATATTAATTCCCGAATGGTGTTTAGGGTTGGAAACGGCAGAAAACCTTCTTCCACAAAGTTTTTAAAGATCAAAACAGAGAGACTGGCTGTGCATCAGAACTCATACTCACCGTCTCGTCTGTTGAGCTTGGCGAAGCGCGGGGACAGGTTTTCAGACGAGTGCGATGAACTCTGGAAAGATGCCGGGGGCAGGACGGACAGCAGAGAGCTGTCACAGGAATCTGTGTGAGGGAGGCAAGCTGGAGTTACACACAAGGACTCCATGGTGACCCCGCATGAAATACAGCAGCCAGTGATGCTCACATCACAACCGATGAATCACTGCATGCATGTAGTAAATTCACTTTGTCTGTCCCTGAAAATCTTCAATCATTTTACCTCACTATTACCATGTCCGGAATGTTTTTATACCGCGCTCTTGCTATTAAGGCGATTAAAACAATGGATCGTCGATCATGCAACAGTCATGTAAACAGCAATTGGGTCTGAACTCAGACGGCTTATGTTTTTCATTAGTGGCCCACCATGGGTGTAGAACGTTGCATAGCATGGGTGTCGCACAGGGGAGGGCAGTCTTATCCGCAAAGGGCCGGTGTGTATGCAGGTGTTCGGGATAACCTTTAGGTCAGTTATCCAAACCCAGGTCTGTGGATTCTTTGGCCAATCAGTCCCCTAATTAGTAACCCAATTAGGGAGTTGCAGTAAAAACCCGCACAGACAGCGGCCCCTTCTGCCCACCCCTGGTATAGCATGTTGCATAACATGGGTGCAGCCAGTTATTTTTCATTTCACTATCACCACCCCCAGCTATTGCTATAAGATGCAAATGCTACAGCCTACAGCTAGAAAATTAATGTAACCATATGGACATAGATTATACTGCTGCATATTTCCTAAGATAAAAATGCCAGCTTAGGAAGCAGAATCTTCTTTTACAGGCTATCAGTAAGGGCTGAATGTGGGAACAAAGTAACCAGGCTTTTTGATTATACAGATATAAGGTTCTGAAGGCTACAGTAAGGCAAATAACGTGTGTAGCTTTCTGACACAGTATATTAATTTTGCATAATTTATAATACCGTTCTAGAGTATTAATAAATCAGGCTTAAAGGTTATTTATAATTTAATGTCCTTGCAGAAGCGACGGTATCATCTAGTTTCTTCACAGGTTCCTCTGAAACTTAATATTGGCTTCATCAGTTTCACCAAAAATAGATCTGCAAATAAATTATCGGTAAACTTTATAAATGATTCCAAACTTTCATTTAATTTCCTGTAAATATTTGGCCGGTGACTAGTGGACGCATTTGCTATTCATTATGAAGATGGTGAGTAATGTTAAAATCATCGTGCTGAATAAAATATGCATGTATGGACTGTCTGAGGCATTATATAAGCGGAAACCGGCTGTCATTGATGGCAAATTTTAATTCATGATCTTGATCATTCATCCAAATACTTCCAGCTGCTCCTGCAGTACTGGGTCGTTGGGGATCTTGATCATGTACTTAATGAATGTTTCCATCTAGCGTTTCCCAATACCTCCTGCATCCTAAGATTTATTATGATTTGGTACATCACTAAAGCTGCACATGTAGTGATTAATGGTAGAATATGTATGTACCTTGACTTAATGCATTAAAATGTACCCTATTGGCATTATTCAAGGCAAATTTATGGCTGTTGTTTTGAGCCAGACAGGTGAAGTTGGCATATGTAAATATTCCGGAACCGCTTGTCCTATTCAGATTCGGGGTCCAGAGCCTAGCGGCACAAGGCAGGGCCCATCAACCCATGGCAGGGCACACTAACACACCATTCACTCACACACGCACACCTATGGGTAATTACGCAATTCCTTAGACTGCGGGGAACCAGAGTACCTGGAGGAGACGCCACGACGACACGGGGAGAACATGCAAATTCCACACACATGGGGCCACGGCAGAGGCTCAGACCCTGCACCCCAGATTTTATGTGTGTGTGTGTGTGTGTGTGTATAAAGCATATAGAGAATGAGAGAATGACCATATCCCTTAAAGTCTATTTTTCATGTCATACGCATATTTATGGAGACATCAATTCATAAATAACGACTGCTTGAATTATGTTCTCCTCCTGACAGTCTCACAAACAGTAATTCTCTGTTTCTAATTTCCAGGGGGAGACACTTTTTGATGTTAGTGTTGACTTTGTTCTGAACTTGCTCACTTATTTAGGTGCTTCTTGACATCATTTGTCACTGCGAACATCAAAGCACTGAATTAATGTGCCCCCGTCCAAAGGGAGTGCGGTGATTTCTTTAATCTTTAATTTGATACAAAGTGTTGCGAAGTTTACAGTAGAATCATACTATTATTGTTTTAGTTTCTTCTAGAAAGGTTGTGTGTGAGCTGCAAAACACGGTGTGCAGTTTTTTTTTATATTGCAAGAGTTTTATTATCATTATTAATAATAAAAATAATAATAATAAGAGTTTGCAGAACGCATGTGGTCTAGCTATCTGAATTAACAATATCGGGGAGGCTAGTCATCATAAATTATTGGCAATAATATCCATAATAATTTCCAGAAATGGAAAAGAATTAGCAAAGCGGGACACTTTACCTGCAGTATGTTGGAATAGCGACATGCCAATGATACTGTATACTGCATACTGTATGATAAGGTCGTACGCCGGTTAGCCACGTACCTCGCAGCCAGGTCTATCTGCAGATACAGTTCAGGGAATGGCTTTCAGAGTAATTTCTAAGGATGGCCCACAGATAACGCGATTGGGATTAAGCACCAGGGTGAGAGCTGGCTTAGATTTAGAGCTAGGTTAGGTGTCTTTCTATGTCTGACCTACGTACACAAGCATGAAAAGGCAACTTCCTTAGTCTCTCTGGGCAATTTCTGACCGAATCGCCTTTGTACTTGAGGTGCATTTAATCAGAATGTACTGGCGCGATTGGGTTGTATTGGGATGTTCTGTAGGCATCCCCCGCCCCCACCGCCGGGCCGCCCAAGCCTCGCGAATGACGGCCAGGACACACCACGCACCGGCCCCCTGCTCTGTGCGGCCCTGCACTCTGACAGTTACCTTTCCTGGTGCTCCTGTGGTGTGTAACCCCAGTGATGACAGCCTCCCCCTCGCCAGCTGTGACCCGCAGCTGTATGCGGCAGCGGCGTGTAGCTACTCCTCGTGACCTTCCAGCAGTCACCGCCCCCGCCTCTCCCCCCGGCCTACCGCTTGCTGACGGCCCCTGAAATTCACACGCGGGGCTATATCATCTCCGCTGGTCCCTGCTGGTGTCCATGGACACCCTTGGCCACCCCTGCCAGTATTATTATTAATTTCAGTCAGCCGTGTAGAGCCTTGGGCCCCTCCATGCTGGGTGGAGGGGGGCCCCTCGGTAAAGTCGGCGATTGAAAAGTGGCACGTGCGACTGTTCGGGCAAACAAAAAAAATTGTCCAGGCAATAACACAGGACCTTGAAAAGCCTTAAGCATTTCGAAGGAATTTGGCTAGCTAAATCTACCAAGCTAAATAAACACAATGTTTGGGAGACTAGACACTAGAAAATAAAAATTCCACAGTAATTTTTGGCACTGATGTCTGACAACTGAGACGGATTGGTAGCATTTTGCTTCTGTAGGAACGGCAAGGAGAAAGTGGCCCCTTTAGCCTGACGTTATTCTTAATGCCATTATTTCTTTACTAAAAGGCAAGTCCTGTGTTCCGACGCTGCAGTCCGAAACTGCCACGTGGTAAAAATGTCCAGTGAGAGTCATTTTTTGCATGGATATGTCAGGGCCTGTGAAAAGCCTTAAGCATTTCAGAGAAATCTCCAGCCTAATAGCCTGTAGCTCTCTCTGCATACACGACACGGTATTATTTCACTTTGAGGAGTGCATGCCTTTCCAGTGACCCCGTAGAACATTAGCATAAAGCCTTTGATGGGAGTGAAAAATAAATAAATATGTACATTTTCTTTTTTTTTTTGTCTACGGCCACTTTGGCTCATATTCTAGTTCGCTGGATCTAAGATGATTCTGCAACCAATTAACCTTTTGAAGGAAGCCTGGATGACTTCAAATCAATTACTTTCAGCTGTAAGACTCAACTTTTTAGACATCAGGAGAGAGTAAAAGTGAATGTGTTGTATGGAGGAAAGGAAAGAGCAGAACGGCAGAGGGTCTGAGCTCCAAGCTGACACTCTTTGCGGCAGAGAAAGCGCCAGTCACTAAGCCAGGCTTCCACTGCAGCTGAACGGTCAGCCAAGTGAATAACTTACTTCAAGGCACTCCGGAAAAATCCCATGGACGCCACAAATTAGAACATCTACAGAAAGTGTGGCTGTCTTCCCTGACATGCAAAGGAAGTTAATTAGACAGGAGACACAGACAGGCCAACACATATAAATGTGCGAGAACAGGAGTGGAGAGAGAGTGAGTTTCTCCCAAACAATTTTCAGGTTGAAATCGTGACAGGCTGCCTGAATGCAGAACAAAGGCCAACGCAGTTAAGCTGAATGCAATCTCCCTTTGGAGAGAAGAGAAAGGATTTCATTATAAGGGCTGAATAGGCGGAATGGCTGTTTTGCCCGCGCTGCCTCTATTGTCCCTGCCTCGTCGCAGGCCTCTGCCATGACATGACACCCACTGCAGCGGGAAGCCTCCGCTGTTTTCTTTCGGGGGCATTTATGAATATTCTGGCCGCAGAGGCACACAAAGGCCCATAAAAACATGAGTGGGGGCAGAGTGCACACACGGAACAATTTAACGCAGGTAACAAAGCAACTATATTTCACATGTGACTCTGTCCAGAACACAATCTGCTGCAGTCGCTCATCTCTTATTATTCGGAAAAACCTCTCAGAAAACGCGACCAACATGCAAGAGACAAAAAGATGGACACTTTGAAACTTTTTTAAGCAAGACCTGCGATCAGGAGGAGCTGGTGAAGGTGAAATGGAAATCAGGGAGTAATTGACTTGAACATAATGCAATCCCTGTAATTTATGACAGGTAATGTGTTAAATACATCCATCTCCCAAGTGGTACAGGATGGCAGGGGGGCTTGGAGCCAATTCCAGGCAGAATGGGGCACAAGGCAGGGGGGGCCCGCAGGGCTCGGGGGGCACACAGGGCAGAGGGGTATCAGGGGCAGGAGGACTCCCTGAGCAGGAGGACACCAGAGACAGAGGGACACCTGGGGCAGGAAGACTCCCTGAGCAGGAGGACACCAGAGACCGAGGGACATCCAGAGCATCCCTAGCAGACATCCCTAGCAGAGTACAGCAGAGCCAACCAGAGCAGAACAGAGCTGAGCAGAGCACAGCCGAGCTGAGCTGAGCTGAGCAGAGCAGAGCAGCGCTGAGTCGAGCAGAGCAGAGTAGAGCCGAGCTGAGCTGAGCAGAGCAGAACAGAACAGAGTACAGCCGAGCAGAGCAGAGCTGAGCCGAGCAGAGCAGAACAGAACAGAGTACAGCCGAGCAGAGCAGAGCAGAGCCGAGCCGAGCAGAACAGAACAGAACAGAGTACAGCTGAGCAGAGCAGAGCTGAGCCGAGCAGAGCAGAGCTGAGCAGAGCAGAGCAGAGCAGAGCCGAGCAGAGCTGAGCAGAGCAGAGCTGAGCAGAGCAGAGCTGAGCAGAGTAGAGCAGAGCAGAGCCGAGCAGAGCAGAGCCGAGCAGAGCAGAGCCGAGCAGAGCCGAGCAAAGCAGAGCCGAGCAGAGCAGAGCTGAGCCGAGCCGAGCAGAACAGAACAGAACAGAGTACAGCCGAGCAGAGCAGAGCAGAGCAGAGCTGAGCCGAGCAGAGCAGAGCCGAGCAGAGCTGAGCCGAGCAGAGCAGAGCCGAGCTGAGCCGAGCAGAGCTGAGCAGAGCAGAGCAGAGCCGAGCAGAGCAGAGCTGAGCAGAGCAGAGCAGAGCAGAGCCGAGCAGAGCAGAATCGAGCAGAGCCGAGCAAAGCAGAGCCGAGCAGAGCAAAGCAGAGCCGAGCAGAGCAGAGCTGAGCCGAGCAGAGCAGAACAGAGTACAGCCGAGCTGAGGCGAGCAGAGCAGAGCTGAGCAGAGGTGAGCAGAGCTGAGCTGAGCTGAGCAGAACAGAGTACAGCCGAGCAGAGCAGAGCTGAGCAGAGCAGAGCAGAGCTGAGCAGAGCAGAGCAGAGCAGAGCCGAGCAGAGCTGAGCAGAACAGAACAGAGTACAGCCGAGCAGAGCAGAGCTGAGCAGAGCTGAGCCGAGCAGAGCAGAGCAGAGCAGAACTCGAACCCGCAACCATGGAGGTGTGAGGCAACAGCACTACTTGTGAGTCCCCACCTTATAGTCTTCATCATCACCATCATAATCGCCATCATCACTATGATTATTGCAACAATTATAATTACAACATTACAATAATATTATTATTGTTATTATTTTATGTATCAGTATGACCTAATAAAGAAGGAAACACCCACAATGATGGATGACCTGTTTAGTTCTGACGCTGCAGAAGTCTCCATGCTGGCTTTAGGTATATTACATCAATGGTATCCCTGCCGTTACCCGCCAGGCTCCCTGACATCACCATGCAGGACCCACCCGATGGGTCTCGCACATTCACTATTTATAAGCGAGCGACTGAGCCAACTGCAGTCAGTTAGCCTTTCCTGCGAGGCTGTCCGTCATTTTTGTGGTTCCATTTTCACAACGTAGACTCTTTTCTTCACATCAGACAGGAATAAATGTTATCACATCTGCTGTATGCATAATTTAGTCCGTAACTTCATGGGCAATTTAAAGGACCCCCCCAGGCATCTTCCAGATTTAATAAATGTGTTTAAAACATCATCTATTGGTTGGATTTAATTTTAAATAGAATGTGCAGCTGGGTGTATCTGAATCAACAACGCGGCGGCACTGGCAGTCTGCCGTCTATTCCTATGAGTACGGCACCCGCTTCAGGTAAATGTCAAGTGGATTAATGGTGGGTGCGGACTTCAGCCGCTCTGGCACGCGGCTGGCCGCTGTAAGGCTCGCTGGGCGGAGATGCTCAAAGTGGCGTAAATGGGCGCGAGGCACGCTCCCGCACGCCGGCCCGCAAAGATAAACGAGCCGCCATCCCGCCCGAGAGCCCTTGTATCTCAGAGGGAGCGGCCGGTGGCATCGGGGCTATTTTTAAGAACCCGGGCCCCGATCCGGCTGTGGCCCTCTTTCAAGGTCCCAGCTTCCTCCAGAGAAGGGGACGGTGGAGACATGGCGGGGTTATTTTGAGCCGGTGTGGTGGTGACCTTGTTCCTTTATACTATTCATTGCCTAAAGCCCTGCACGATGGGAGGAGTGCAGCATGCCAGGAGTCCGCCGGGGCCAGCGATGGGGGGCTAACTCACGTAAGCTCTGACACTCTGTACCGCAGGACAATTATTAAGTAAATGGCGAAATTCTCCTGAAATCCTAAAAAGCTGGTAATGCTCGATAAGAGTCCCGGCTGGCAGGCCTCGGACATCCCTTAGTTAAGCCTCTGACATCAGTGACATTTTGTTCTCTGCTAAAGCGTACTAAAGAACATAATTAACAACAGTGAGTCAATTCTCCAGTTTCTCTTAAACCCTGATGTAAAACGATTAAGCACAACATTTATTTCACCAGTGATTTCTCAAAATAAACTATGCATGTGGCACATCATTACAGATTATTAGGTGTTGTGTCATTTTGTCTGTGTTCAGAAATTAATTTAAAAGCATGAGCCTTTATATATGTAAATTTGCTTTTTTCCTCACATCTTCAGTTATTTCTGCAATGTTTACCCCCCCCCCCCCCAAAACTAATAAGATTAGCAAAGGCAAATTAACCTTTTTAGCAATTTTTATTTTTAATTGACATTGACTGAATTACAGCTTCTACATGTTTATTTCCATTATTATTATTATAATAATAAGTTATAAGTAATTATTATTACTATTATTAATTATTATTATTAGTAGTAGTAGTAGTGGTATTATCCATCTTATCCACCTCATCACAGAGGAGACACACGCACACATATTTGTTTGTCTGTATTCCTAATTTAATGAGGACCATCCATTCATTTCTATGGGACAAACCCAAATTCCAATCATGACACCCTTAACCCCAACCCAGCCCTAACCTTAACTATAAGTAACCAACCCAAATACAAGAGTTTAGGCATTTTTAGTTATTTGATTGCAGTCACAAATTTAAAAAAAAATCACGTCTGATTTAGTGAGCACCGAAATAGTGACCTTGCTAGTCACTTTTTTGAAGATTTGCTATACTTGTGAGGTCCTTTGGTCCTTTGGTCCCCACAAGTATAGCAAAACCTGCACACACAAATACTACAACAGATCTAAACATTAAATTGATCTGAAAATAATAAACTATCAAATCTATAAATGTGTTTGTCCTTCTTGGTCTTAGAAACGTTATATTTGCAGGTGTTTCTTTATTTGACGTTGTGTGTAACTCAATTGCAAACATTATTCAAACCTCTTTGATGTCAATACAGTTATAAACATAAACCCAAAATGAAATATTTTTGTTTTCAATAGCTGGCGTCTGCCCAGAGTCCCCATTACCACCTGTGGAAATCCTTGCTTAGTACAACACTCTGCCTGAAAATGATAGTTGGCATTTAAACAAGGTGTTTAAATAGAAAAGATCTGAAATCTAATGGACCTTGATTGGTGTTGACTCAATTATCTTAACAGTTTGTTCTCATTAAACAAATACATTTAAGCATTGTTAAATATATAATTAAAAAGAAAATAACGTATCTGTTTGAGTATTGCAGTGGATGTAGAAGCAAGAAGAGCACATGCGTTTTTTAAATGGTCATAAAAGAAATATACGGGTAGTTAAACCAGATCAATACGGTCTTCAGAGTAATTCTGTAAAATTGGCTGAGCAAATTACCTCTGTGAGAGTTTCTCCGCAAAAGCCGGTCATAAATGCAAGTAACAGCCTCCCACTTAGCTGGATGCGTAAGCAGCACCAGGTGATGGTTTTTTTGGCCACACGGAGCACGATTTGACACAAGCATTCAGGGAAATTCTGATAGATTTTAAGTGCCTCTGGTGTATCCAGTTTTATCCGATACTCCCCAGGGCAGACTGGGAATTATTTCTGATGCTATTCTATACGTCCAAATAAGATGTGCGATTATTACATTCAATTTTAATTAATAGCTAATATTTTTAAATAATTTTTACTTTAAGAAAACCAAGCAACAAATAAACAAATAAAGAAAGAAATAATC
>JAODKL010000036.1:5621736-5633644 GCA_026780765.1 Petrocephalus schoutedeni | reverse complement strand
CAAAACACGACTTATCTTTAACACAACACTAACTTACAACTAATACAGTACAAGGCAATTCATAGAAGTCACATGTCCCAGCAGAGGATGTATAAGGTGGCACTCACAGACCCTGACATATGCTCGCACTGACATGACCCAAGATGACTATTATCACTCCACCCGGCTCTGTCCGCCTATTCAACATTTCCGGCAAGAAGTCATTAACAGGATTTCTTTTATGTCGAACTGTAGCATTCCACTCTATCCATCCCTCTGTTTAAGTGGCGGTCTTTCAGTAGTAAGCCCCCCAATCTAAAATTTGAAACCCACACTCATCGCTTTAACTATAGCCAAGGAAACCATCCCGCTAACCTGGGAAACCATCCCGCTAGACCTGCATTAAACATCACACAACGGCTAAGCCTTCTTAGAGAACACGTTTACACGGAACAAATCATTATCCAGCACCAATCCTAGTCCCCGCCTTCTTTATCATTTTGTTAGACTCGCCTGTTAATTACACATATTCACACATAAGCACACGCGCACACACATTACAAGCTTTCACCATAATCTCTGTCTTGATTTCTCACGCCTCGTCCATCAGCACACAAACTCCCCCTTTATCCCATCACCCGCAAGGCCACATCCTGTCTGACTACCTTTGTGTATTTTTGGTTTAGGTATCAGTCTGATGATAAGGTTGGGGGGTGGCTGGCTTTGGTGGGTGTTCACTTCCAGTTAACTGGCAGTGTTAAGTGCATAAGATCTGCCCTTTGTCTCATCCTGTTATGTCTGTCTGACTGTCAGTCTGTTTGCTAATAAGCATGTCTGTCTCTTTGCATTTTGGTTTCGGTATTAGAATGACGATAGGGTCGGGTGTTGGGTCGGTGGCTCTGGAGTGGCTTCACCTAATACATTGAACTTCTATTTTCCATTATTTTGCATTAAAAATAATGTTGCCCTCCATAAAGGTCTGTTTTCTGTAATGTTAGCATGCCCAGGGGGGTTGGGCAGCCAGTTGACCTTGGACCCCCAGAGGTTTTTTTTCTCCCTGTTTGGGAGTTTTTGGTTCCTCTCCTCCGTTGTCAATTGCCTTTTTCTTTCTTTTTTTCTCTTCTGTCTTTCTTTCATTCTATGTATTTAATTTTCTCTGTCCCACTCTGTCTTGTCTTGCATATAGCAATGTATTCAAACACACCCATGTACTGTAAAGCACCCTGGGACAACTCCGTTGTGAAGGGCGCTATATGAAAATAAACTGAATTGAAAGGTGGGATGGTGGCAGGGTTAATAAGAACAGTAATAAAAGAAACAGAGACTGTGTCAGTGTGTTACCCTACCTGCCATGCATCGCACAGCAACTCCACGCACTGGAGTGCGTCGCGGACGGGCCATTCGTGATTGTGAATTAACCGTCGTCTGGATGGCACCGCATCACAGCTTTGGAATTACAGCTTGTCGTTGGCATCTAAAGGCTGCTTAGTGTCCTCAGAACTCCCCCGTGCCCTCGCTCCAATTCACACGTCGCTTAACCAGATTGTCTGCTCCTTCATCTGTCTGGTCATTCGGTTGTTTGTTTTCGTGTAGGATCTCCGAGAAGCGTCCCTGTGGTAGTACTCTGCATTAGCCCGGCTGGTCCAGTCGCCCACTCCCCCTTCTCTCTGTTGTTGTCCACCCTGATAGAGATCAGTCACGCAAGGTCACAGTCTGATGGCTGTAGCGGGGAAAAGTGCAGGGGGAGAGACAGACGCCGTTATTACAGCGTGTAGTCATAAAACGATATTGTCGATTTGCAAATTGTGCAGAAAAAAAATACTGGCGGCGTCTGTAAAGCCAGTCGCACTGGTAAAGAATATCATACGAGGCTGCAGAGGCCCCAGTCGGGAAACAGACCAGGCAGTAGTTTAAATACAGTGACTAGGAGAGAATGGCTGGGGAGAGTGGCTTTAAAAAGCCACAGAGCTCTTTACCAGAAGATCCATCTGTTGCCCTAGCTGTGGGAGCTGTGTATCAGCGTGTTTTAGTACACAACATCTGGCCAGTAACTCATTTCATTTCTACCTATAAATATCACGACCCAGCACTTATCGATAAAAGCATCAGCAGAGCCGAGTCCTGCACGAGTGTCAGTGTGCGTGCGCTAAAAGGTTAGCTATTCATCGGCACTTCTGCCTTGTGCGTTTGCCACCAGGCGTGGACTCTCAGCCATCATACAACAGGGCATTACTAATGATGTCAATAAGTATGAATATGTTTTAGTACTGTGTACGCAATACTATTGCAATTAGCTGCTCCATGAAACATTCAGCCACAGAAAAACAGAAGCAAACTGCAGCAATGATAATAATAAATCAGACTCAGAAATAGTGAATTACGTAACGTAGATATAATTATATAAATGACATAATAATAGCTAAAGGCTTTGGAGAGAGGGGGCAGGCCATGTGCAATTCCCTGGAGTACACCTTCTTCCTCCAAAGAAAGGGGGTGCCTGCCACCTATCAGCACAGTGAGAACACACCCAAGAATAACTACAGCGATTCCAGTTTGCAGGCAATTATAGCACTGGCACCCATAAATAGTGATCATAATGTGTTCAGTTTCAATGCTCACTTATCCTAAACAAATTACAAGGGAGCCTGAACTTAGGTAGGCCACAGGATGTGAACACCACTCCACCACAGTGCAGGTGTGCATGCACACACACACACACACCTATCTATGTCTACATATAATTAAATATTACAATGTTAAACAAAATAGTAAAATAAAAAGGATGAAAAGTGCAAGCTTTGCACACTCACACGCACGTGGCCAGTTTATTGACAAGATCTAATCATGGAGATGACATCTTAAAGTGCTAACTGACTTTGGGAAAACAGCACCATTGTCTAACAGCAGTCGAAACAACCAAATCACTCCGTCGCAAAACTGGGAAACACAGCTTCGCTGTTAGGAAGCTAACGCTTCCACCTTTTGCATCCTTGGAGACTGCCAGCCTTTATGAAGTTTTAGGGTCTTCCCCTGTTATGGACTGAGCGATCCTTCATACAGTAGCTAAAGTCTGTCCCCAGTGCAAGCCAGCTTAGGAGGGCTGGAGACTAACACACATCCACGACAGAGTAGCGGCCTTTCTGTGAGTGGGAGCTGCAGGCTTCCCGCAGCCATGTGACCTGCTGTTTGCTCCATCCCACCCATGGCCTTGCGGGTGTCCATCGGAGTGGGGGTCACTGTACTGAGATGAGACGCAGCCAGTTGTCCTGCCCACTTGATGGAAAACAAGTCCTCACCACAATATCCTGCACTCCTTGGCTGCTGAACGACACTGAGGCATTTTGGAGGATTTTAAAGAAAATAAGTATAAACCTACAATCAATGAATGATTCTCACTAAGGTCGAGCTTATTTTTGGCTGCTGGCAAATTCATAATGCAGTAATGATTTTTGTGGTGCCGTGAAACTAATAACTCTGTAATGTGAGTGTTATAAAGATGTAATGATCAGTAACCATATTATGTTTTTTTACTTAGGGTGACCTTTTTACTATATCACTGACAAATCTGTAGAATGTTCTGGAGCTTCCAAGGACGATGAGTCCCTGGGGGATCTATGAAGGGCCACCAGACACTGATGCCCTGAGCTAAAGACCCCAGCTGGGAATAAAAGACAAGTGTCACAGCATCACGGACACTTTTACTCTAGTCAGATGTGGGCTCATTCTGAGGTGTGACCATCCTAAAACAAACAGATGTGAACGAGCCGTGCTGCGAATCCCAACTGCTATTGTACACAAGGCGTAAATTGGATTCACCTGGGAGGTCGCGTTCTTACAAACCCCTGCACGGCCAGTCTCTATGTTCTCATGAAGATCCACACTGAGCATATTAGTTTGCTGTCAAATACACTTCAGATGCTACCTTACGCCGGCAGTGAAGTCGTGTTACCTTTTTTTATTTTTTTTGTGTCAGATTTTTATGCTTCTTATTTTCGAAAAGACAAAGATTGGGTCCGAATTCAGAGGCTTGCATTCATTTTATTATATTACAGATCCACCATGGGCATGTTTTGGTACTAGGCCTAGGTTGTAGAGTGTTTTCAATAGAGTAAGCAGCCATTTACCTAAACACACCGAAAATAATAAAAAGTACAATCATAAATGAATACATCCAGGTTAACATTGCATTGTTGACCAATGATATCAATCATGTGAGATACAGATTTTTTTTCTTTGTCTTTGGTCTGTGAACATAAGTAACTTGCGCAGATTTTAATTTATGGGTTTGGACTCAGATACAAACACAGATTTCCGGACACATCACATGTTCATTTCATTAAATTAAAAAACTGAGGACCTCTGGGCGGTTTTACTGGACTTGGTGCCACAGGCAGGGGATGCACGTGAGGCGTAGATTCCCCCTGCAACGTGCTGGCTTGGCATGCCGAGAGAGCGCGGGAGCTGTCATGTGACTCTGTCATGTGACTCTGCTCTCCGGCTCTCTTTCTGGGGCCAGACTCACCGGCGCGCTGCTTCCAACGTTAGATTTCACTGTCTGTTTTTGTCAGGGGTTTTGTAACTGTAGGGTTTGCAGGAAACCGTATCCATCACAGTGTGTTACAGATGTTACAACCTCACCAGCAATAATGCGACTGGAGGAACAACTATAAATAACTTACACGTGTATATAACTATGACCGAAGGCAGAAAGCACACACAAGACGCTGACAAAATGTATATCTCAGGAGCCACACGGAGCATCCAGCAGTCGCTAGCAGGAGTAACTCCCGAGATGTATTCTATCTGTATCATTGTGGGAAAATCCAAACAGTGGCATACAAAGAGATACAGTTCAGATAAAACATATTGATTGTGAGGAAAGCATTGACATACGCCTTGACTTTTAATGGGAACAATATTTTGAATTTCCAGAGATAAAGCAGGGCATTCCCTTGAGTTAATGTGCTAACTTACTCATTTGTTTACCAAGATTCTCTAAGAGAATCTTAACATGATCTTTCCAGCCACATAACTTGAAGTTTGCTTATGATGAATAATTAATATTAACAAATAAAAATTATTTTTAAACAGCCAAAACCAATGATTAAGTTAGAAATATAAAGTTCATAAATATCCATATTTTTTTTTGTATTGTTTATTCAGTAAGGGGCTGGGATTAATAAATACTGTTACCTAATGTTACCTATTTAGTAAATAAATGGAAGGTGTATGTTACCTATTTACTTATCGATATGCTACCTACTGTATTTCATAAATAAATGGAAGGTGTATGTTATGTATTTACTTATCGATATCCTACCTATTCAATAATAATAAAAAATAAATAATATAAATATATATATTTGTATACGCCGAGGGGGCGGGATCCAAACTGCCAACACTGCTAAGCCTAATCCTAACCCTAACCCTAAAGTCACAGAAGCTGACCTTTCGTCATGCACTAAAACCCCCCAGGTCTGCGGCGGAGGGTAACAGAGTAACTGACACAAAGAGGCTTCTACATTATATTTAGCTTTCATTTACAAAACAAATCAGAAATTTAAGCAAACAAATATCAAACTATCAAACAATAAACAAACAAATTATCTCTCACCACTTATCAAATATCAACTTTTTATTCATTTTCACATCTAGCATAAAAAAATATATGCTTTTATATACTTTTTTATTATGAAATAGGTAACATATCGATAAGTAAATAGGTAACAATAACCTTCCATTTATTTATTAAATAGGTAGTATATCCATAAGTAAAAACATAAATATTTCAATATAAAATATTTACTTAGTTTATTCAATAAATATTAAATATTTAATTTAAAGTTTATAAACACTAAGTAAAGCAACGTCTATTTTAGTAAGTACTTATTATACATTAAAAAAATTTTATATGCTAGATGTTTTATATGCTAAAATAGACGTTGCTTTACTTAGTGTTTATAAGCTTTAAATTAAATATTTAATATTTATTGAATAAACTAAGTAAATATTTTATATTGAAATATTTAATAAGTGTTAAATGTTGAATGAATTTAATTTAACGGATTGAACTTTCAATGGCTTTTTCATGTATGAAACTCTAAATTGCTTTGGTGGTCTAAGCAGACACAGGGATAGCGAATCGCGCAGCGGGTGAGCAGGAGCTCGGCGCTTCTCTCCCTCTTTTCCCTTCCTGATTTCTTACTTCGCTTGTGCCCTCGCCTCCTGTGATGGCTCTGAGTCTCGGAGCTGCCTGCCGCCCCCCTGCCCACCGCGGTGATCTGCCTGTGTGAGTCCCCACGTGTGGCCCTAATAACCCCCACAGCATCGTCGCACATCCCTCAATGCAACTCAAGGCATCACTTTCGCACTTCATTATACGCCTGATATACCGCGGCTGATGTCCAGCGGTATCAGCGTCACACGGGCTGCCGCGTACCCAGGAAATCACCCGTTATAGTCACAATGCAGTAGTGATAAGGGGAAAACCTATTCTGTGCTTTTTACAAAAAGAATATTAGCTAGTCATAATGTTAGGGACATTTATTTTGTTTTTCATAAATACAGTTTTTGCCAATATATCCATCTACCCATCCTTTAACAGTGCAATGTCTTCTATATGTAGTCATAATTTTATTTTTCCTATACTATGATAGTTTTAAATATATGAGGAGTAAGAGAATGAATTTGTAGCTAATGAGATACACTGTTTATAAAAAGGGCAGGAGAATAGGGAAAGTTTATATATTATTATATTACGTACTTCCTCACAGCCACTGTCAGTCTGCTACGGCGCAGCAGTAGAGGGAACCCGGATCGGCCGGGTGCCGGCCTGTGAGTCCTGCTGACTCCCGTGCCGGTTCACATCGCAGAAAGCAGATGCTTGAATGACCCCCTTCCCTGACTGCGGAGTGACTCTGTCCATCAGGTACAGCCTGTTCCGGCCAATGACAGCCTGGCGCCCTTCTGCTCCTAACCAATCGCAATAACACCCCGGAAATTCTTGCCGCTGGTCCTGTAAATACAATGTAATTTGCATCGTCAAAGACATACCTATTTTTCTCTGCAGTATTTAATTTTGAAAGTATGCACACTGACTGCAAACAAAGCATTAAAAAAGAAAAAAAAACTATTTTATTTTATTTATCAATTTATGTTCTGGTGGAGTACCACTCCAATCTGTTTGCCTTTTGTTTTCATTCAGAGAATTCTCTCTCACATTGTTCTGGAACTTTGGATATATTTTAGAACATATAAAAGATGAAACATCTACTGTGTCATTTATAATAGGTTTTATAAATGTGTAATGACTCTGAGCCACAATTCACATGAGTCAGCAGCAAAAAAAAATGTGTATAAAAAGAAAATGGTCCAAAGAGGAGCATCACGCGGCCCTGGTGGCTGCCGCCGGCCTGGTGCTCAGGTTTCCGGATTTTGGAGCAGCCCCTCCGCCCCAAACTGAGCACGGTGTCATTTTTCTCTCACGTCTTGTCAACCTTGAAAGCGGCTATTTCTTCCCCCTTATGCAGAGTGTCCCTCAGGATCGCGGACGGGGAAGTTAATGGGATGTGAGAGGGAGTGAGCTATTGTGGGAGGCCAGCTCCCTCCTCTCCTGACGCCGAGATGAACAAATACCGTATTAGATAGACACCTGCGTGCTGCCTGCTCCTAGGCCCTGCCGGAATGCGCTGTAGCATACAGCCCCTCCAGCAGCAAAAGACAAGGGGTACCGAGAGATAAAACTGTCAACACAGTGGGCTGTGGCGGGATGTATTCCAAAGACAGGAGACCTGTGTGTGGTGCCATGCCACTGCCCTTAAGAGTGGTACACTCCTAAGAACCAGATCAGCAATGGAACAGTATGTGTAAAGTTCCACCAATGGAATAATAATAATAATAATCCATCCATCCATTTTCCAACCCGCTTATCCTTTCTGGGTTGCGAGGGGTCCAGAGGCTATCCCGGAAGCTATGGGCACAAGGCGGGGAACAACCCAGGAGGGGGGCCAGCCCAACGCTGAATAGTAGTAATAATAATAATAATAATAATAATAATACGACATGGTTCAGTGGGTTAAGTCCTCCGTGCCTGTGACCGGAAGGTTCCTGATTCACTTCCTAGTGCCCTGATGCTGCAGTTGGGTCCTTGAGCAAGGCCTTAACCCCCAACTGCTCCAGCAGTGCTGCATATGTAAATGTGTCGATATGTTCCTTGGAGAGCGAGATGGGATCGGTAATTTTCCCATAGGGATCAATGAAAGCATTACTCTTCTAAATTTGATTTATAATATGTCCTGCGGTTTTAATGCATTCCTGAACATCAAGCTTACGGTTCGTCATATCACACATGGTCATCCCCAGACCATATCCAGCATTTGCCCCAATTACACGGTGAAGATGGAACGGCAAGGACAGCCCTTGGCTCAGTGGGCAGCCATATTGCCTCATGCCTCCAGGGTTTGGGCTTGAATCTCTTCCCCTCTTCACCGTGTGTGAAACTCGCATGTTTTCCTGGTGTCTCCTGGTGGTCCGCTGTCAGTCCAAAAACATGCGGTTAGGCGAACTGGCATCTGGGAACGCCCCAGCGCGCATGCGCCATATGCCGGGCGGGCATCCCGGCTGGGGCACACCCCTGCCTTGGGCCCCACGTTGCCTGGGACAGGCTCCAGGCTCCCTTGTGACTCTGTATTGGATAAGTGCTTGGAAGATGGATTGATGCTCCTACATTTCATGGAGAACAACGTTCCAGAAAGAGATGACTGCATCGTTAGCATTTAATTCTACCTCCCCAGGCTTGATTAAGGCAGTTTGCACCATCTGATTACCCTTAATTTGTGGGAATACCATTTTTTGTAAGCTGCCGATGGTCAGGGCAAGATGGGTTTGTGCTCTCTCAATAGGCACAAATGAGTAATGTGTGTGTGTATATATGTTGCATATATATATATATATATATATATATTATTTACGGAACAATTAACATTAATATAGATAGATCAACAAATATTACCTGCAGCAAATACCCTTACACTTGTAATCCACATTTTTTTGCATTTCATCCCTTCGGAAGGTTATTGCATTAAATTAAGAAATACATAGTAATATATAACATATCATAAATGTTGCCACTAAAGTTCATACAGCTGATCCTTTTTACTACAAATTCTTTTTAATGGCATTTGCAGAAAGTATACTGTGTGCATGTGTTGAATTACTTTTATTTATGCCACATTGTTAAAAGTTATTGCAGTGCGTTCCTCACTAAGCCAAGAGTCTCTCTCAGAACTGAAGATGTAATCGTTCAGCCACCTGAGCCAAAGTACTTGCTTGCCACCATTTGCATAATAACTACTGTTTAATGGTTTTGCACTTGCCTTACATAAGGTATAAAAGTTTGCCCTAGAGATGAGGTGTACACATTTAAGAACGCACACACTAGACTGCATAAAATAAATACTGTAGTTTAAAACCAATATGCTAAGGGACTTTAAAAACAGATAATGTTGAATTTCTGATATTTCAGTTGACTGCTCTGCTCTTATTTGCTAATGTCTGGTAAATGTTTGTCTTACATTCCAGACCAAGGAAATTGTTTAAAATAGACACTAAATGTTTTGCGACCACCAATCAAAAGTTATTTTTTTTTATTTGCTATTGATGTTCTGGTTATGCCAAGACCGATAAAATCTGTGGTTTTATAATCTTTGCTGCCGTTTATTGGCCTTCGTCAGGGACTGGGACTGGGTGGTTGACCTGTACCCTTGCAGACTGGCCTGTTTTAGACCTTTGAGTAAGATGCACGGCAGCTGAGGCCCTACAATGAGCTGTTTACAGCCGGATCTCCTAGACTGAAATGAGTTCTTCTGTCACTCAGCCATGCCTCCACGTCCCATTGTAATCCAGATATTTTATATTTGAATTTTAATCTGGTCTAGGTGGCAAAAAAAGATTTAAAAACGGCTTTTCCATCAGTACCGCCCTCCTCTTGTACCTCGCCGCTCTTCTTTGGATTGGCTCCAGGGGCAGGATATCAACAATGAGGCTGTTTCTCACGGATTCCAAAGACATGCAGATTCCTTTCTCGGGCCGCTTCAGAATCAGCGATCCTTATCTCCAGCACATCTTTCATGTCGTTTCCTGCTTTAATATCTCCCCTTTTCATGGGCCCTCAACTTCCCCTATTTGTATTTGCCACCATGGAAAAGTATTACTCTCATAAATCGGAGAAAAAAAATGCCAGTGGTGTTCTCCATGAAATAGTGAAATAGTTTTCCATACTGTAAAAAAAAAAACATATTTTACTACCATGAACAACGCTGAGACTCCCAGAGTGGGCTAAGTTTTACAGGTAGGCACACGTTTACCAACAATCGTGCTTTTCATCCTGAAATCTTGGCATCTCATTTATTTCCTTTCATTTATGTGTAACTGTAAGTGAGGGCTCGTCCCATTATCCACCGGGGAATGCCTCTCCTGCAGTAATAACCACATTTAAAGTTTAAACATGCATCATTGTTGCTTTTCATTGGTAACACATTAGAGAAAAGGTCAACAGCAAAGGGATTTATTCAGCGGGAAACTCCTGCTTAGATATTAAACAGAAATAAATATTATATTATAGGAGAGGATAGTGTGGTGGTTCAGTGCTGCCACTCCAGCGCTACCTCCAGGCTCGAGGCTTTGATATCTGTCCCTGGCTCTGTCTCTGGCGTTTGCATCATCCCCGTACATCTGCAGGTATCCTATTGCTATTCTACTTCCCTGCCAATACCCAGAGTATGACTGTCTGTAAAGATGGACTGCTGTGCCCAACCGTGTGTCCTTTCTGCCTTGGGATAGAAGCACGACTCTCCATGTTCCCAATAATAAGCAACAATGGAAAATGGATGGGTGGATGGATGGGTGGGTGACTGGCTGGATTATGTGGTTTGATGTTTAAATGAGTTGGCATTTAGCACCTGAGTTCATAACCTTATTCTGATGACAGAGTTTTTTCAGTTCATCCTGGCCCCAGAGTCTCCTGTCACTTTAGCTAACTCCTCCTGGCCCCCTGTGGTGAAACATCTGTCGCCAGCTGGAATGAGGATGTAGCCTATGATGGACTAGCACCCTGTGCCTAGTGTCCTGGGATTGTCTCTGGGCTTATTCAGAAGGATGGATGGATGCATGGATAGATGGATAGATAGATGGATGGATGGATGGTTGCTTGGAATAAATATCCTTAAACTAGTGTCAAGATTCACATGAAATGTGAGTGTACTTCCTTGGCACGGACATGCCCAGCGGAACAGCGCAACACGGAGGAAAACAAATTCTTCGGCTTTTCATGTATTATTCCTTAAGCCATTTATATTTGATGACTGATGTAATGATCAGACAGAGAGGGTCCAAGTGCAGGAGGTGTGGATGTTTAATTCGGAAGTTCAAAGCATAGTCAGGGACAGGCAGGGTCAAAACCCGTAAGACGGAAAGGCAAAACAACCTGGAGAAGTAATCCGAAGGGGAAAAAGAAGGCAATTGGGAATGTAGCCAAAATCAGAAAATCATAAGTCCAGGATGACAGGAACAGCTCATCCTCGGAAGGGCTCCAATAGGGGTTAGACCCTCTCAGTAAGCTGCAGCCACTCAGTACTTTGTGAGGGGAAGAGCTGGGCTACACTATATTGCCAAAAGTATTGGGACGCCGGCCTTTACACACACATAAAATTTAATGACATCCCATTCTTAATACATAGGCTTTAATATGGAGCTGGCCCAGCCTTTGCAGTTATAACAGCTTCAACTCTTCTAGAAAGGCTTTCCACAAGGCTTAGGAGTGTGTTTACGGGAATTTTGACCATACTTCCAGGAGGGCATTTGTGAGGTCAGGCACCGATGTTGGACGAGAAGGTCTGGTTCACAGTCTCCGCTCTAATTCTTCCCAAAGGTG
>JAODKL010000036.1:5605949-5616005 GCA_026780765.1 Petrocephalus schoutedeni | reverse complement strand
AGGAGCGGAAATTCTCACCGCTCCGCTCCGCTCACATGCTCTGCTGCCGTTTATGGTTGGCATGACAATAAAGCTCCACTTCAGGCAACTTGGGACGTCTGTCTACATTAAGCAGTTGCATAAGTAATTGGGACATGAGAAATTGTGTTAATTTTATCCAAACTTTCATCCATCATTTTATTTATTTTTTATTAGTAGAAAGCAATATATGCTTGAATATGAACTTGTAAGATGGCATATTAATTAAACCGGCAATTTCTGTGTCTTGATTCAATTTGCACACTACAGTCTCAGAGTAAATTAAGACCAATATTAGCCTAATGATGAATTTTTATTACAATATGTTGACATAATAAACTGCAGCAGTGCATAAAAGCTGTTATAATGTCTATGGAGCCCGTGAAGAACACTGCGCATATTAAAGACTCATGACAATGTCAGTCTTGTGGTGACTGAGGACTGCTGCTGGTGTTATGGCAGGTTAAGCATTTCATGTAAACTGTTGACCAGCTTGCAGAACTCTATGCAACATGTACAGTATGTGTGCCACTGACCCGACCCATTTTTGACATCTTTTATTCAAAATAGTGTGTCTGAGTACAGGCTTAACGGTGATGTGTACATTTTCAAGACCAGGGGTGGGCAGAAAGGGCCATGTGTGCGGGTTTTTGCTGCAACTCCCTAATTGGGTTACTAATTAGAGGACTGATTGGCCGAAGAATCCACAGACCTGGGTTTGGATAACTGACCTAAAGGTTATCCCGAACACCTGCATACACACCGGCCCTTTGTGATAAGACTGCCTTCTCTTTCACCCGTTACCTTAAATCGAATAACAGCAATAACAACAGTGGTAACTGTGACGATAATTAAAATTATTATGATTTTTTTATATATTTGAGCCCAGACTTGCAGATGAAGTGTGGCGGGTCCATGGGGGATAACCCACAGGGGCGGATTATCTTATCTGGCAACCCTAAGCTGGCATTCGGATGGAAACTCTCCTGTTGCACTTTAACTAACAGTCCCATTTTTGCCAAGGTGGGGTGGGGACCTGATGTTTCCCGCGGCCCTGGGCTATGGCCTAGAACAGCCTATGTATTAATCCACCCCTGATAACCTGTGATGAAACTCAAAGCCTGGCAGGAATTATTACATTGCCCTGTGCCCACATGCTGGATTTACACTGGGTGTTGAACAAATGAAAACAAGTCTGCTCATTCGCCCGACTTCAGATGGCCACGGAATGAAGCATTTTTTATTCCAAGCTAAAATCACTCCAAGGCTTCAAAACTGTGGTTTACCCATGTTTGTAGCTCGCAGCATATTTTTTTAAAAGAAATTCTGGTGTTTTTGAGTTGATGATTACTTACAAATTACTTACATTGTAATGTCTGTGGGAATTTTACGTGATTTTGAAAGATGTAATTCGGGCCAACAGAAAATGTGACGCCACCAAATTATAATAACAATAATGATCATAACAACAGCAACAACAAAAATAATAATAATAATAATAAATATAGTAGCCAGAAATATAATCTAGTACATTGATTACAATTATACTAATTAATTTTGAAATAAGAACCAGAAACAAAAACAAAGAGATGAAATGAGATTGTGCTGAGATCTAATCTTCCTCTCAGTCTGCAAGTTTATGAGTGTCCTGTGGACACAGCAAAGCACCACAGCCACGTCACATGGTGACACACAGGGCCATTTATTGGCTTTGTGGTCAGGATAACAATGATTTAGCTTACTGGGGGTGAGGAGGGGACACCGGCCACTGCATCATCCTATGGGTAGCACAGCCGATGGTAATAATAATATTAATAATAATAAATGATCAACACACTTTACCAAGATAATGGGGAAAAAAAAATATTTGTACTATATCACCAAATATCTTAATTATTGCATGCTGTTAGTAGCTTATCTTTACACACGATAAAGAAAATGTAACATAAAAAGGCATCTCATAGGCACTTAATGCATATACGTGTATAAAATTGTCTTCACACAGAATGATAGTTTATTAAAAAATCTGGAAATGCGGAAAATGACTAGACTTATCCCTTGAAAATGCTTATTGTGTAACCAGCATTCTCAGTTTAAACCGAAAACCAAACAAACAAAGAGACATTGTGAGCAGGGAGGAGGGGGTAAATAAATGGTGTAAATGCAGCAATCCTTCACCTTGCAATACTCCTTGGTAATCATGCTTTTTGTCCCAGTGCTGTTACCGCGGTGATTTATGATCCAGCGTGATTGTTCCCATCCATCTTCTCCCGGCCGCCAAGGTAAGACACCAGCCAGCGGGAATTCCAAATTCTCCACCAAGGATGGGGGCAAAAATAGTGATGGAGCATTAGTGCAAGTGCTTGTCAAACCTTTTTCTCCCCTCTCAAGTTTCCTTTAATATTCCCACAAATTGGATATTTTGGCGCTGAGACTCTCGCCAAACTGCTGAAGGGGAAGCAGAATCACAGCTGTTATTATTATTCTTCTTTTGAAACTCTTAAGTTTGAGCCAGCAGAGCAGTGCAGTTAGGGAACCTCAATTATTGCTGAGCTATTACTCCACAACAACTGTGCCGATTTGGCATGTCAGATGCGGCCGGTCTGCGCCGTCTTTCCTGTCAGTGCTGTAGTTACGCACGGCATTCACATGCAGACCCATATGGCAGAATCTGTTTCTCCTTTCGAGGTCAATTCCATCAAAGTGAAGCCATGATACAGCAAGACCTAATAGCCATGACAAGCATGCCGACCGAGCGCGGGGGTTACGGCTGGCCATAACCCATTTGATAGCCACGGTATGAGATGAAAGCCTCCCTGATTCTCTCTGATTCAGAATGCCACAGTGGGCAGATTGTATGAATTTTATTTATGAGGTCATAAATAAAAGAGCGCTACAACAGTGTTAGAGCAGGGAGGGCAGTGGCTGGTGTCCTGGGGCATGGTAAATCCGGTTGGTGGACACAGTCGTTCAGTTCACCTGTGCCTTGTTCCAAAAGCTGCAAAGCTCTCACTTTTGTCTTCTGTTGCTTCACGTATCAACATCGTAACCCTGGTTCTCATCCCAGCACACAGGTGTGTCTCATCGAAGGTCCATTTTGCCCTTTCGTGTGTGTGTGCGTCTCTGTGTCTGTGTGTGTGCGCGCCACTTCTAAAACGTGCTGCGCTCCCGGCCGGTGCCTCCTACCCCTCTCTCACCCACACACTCAGTGACTGTTTTGCAATAAATATACTGGATCTGGCTCCTTAGCTGTCACATTTATCCAAAGCCAATTATACTTTTTGCCCATTCTTGCAACTGAATTTATTTATTAAAGTAATTTAAGGAGCTTGGCCAGGAACCATACAGGGAGTGAAAATGGCAGTCTTAAGGAGCTTGGCCAGGAACCATTCAGGGAGTGAAAATGGCAGTCTTAAGGCAATCTTACGTCCTTACACATTAGGCTGCCCACAAGTATGCACTCTAGTAAAATAGTTTTATAAAACATAAAAAATGTGTCCCCATAAACTAGGAAAGTCACACACTAAATGTGCACAATAAGGACTAATGTTTTGGGACACCTGGCCATTACACCCACAAAAACCTTTATGACGACCCATTCTTTTTTTTTTTTTTTTCCCTCCACCACCCCCCCTCTGAGGGGGACTACTTTATTTGTATTTATTTACTTATTTATATTTATTTATTTTGTTTATTTATGTATTTATTTACTTCCTCAAAAGAGGGAGAGGGAGAGAGAGGAGTGGAAACAACGACCCATTCTAAATCAGGCATCAGTTGGTCCCCCTTAGCATCTACAACAGCTGCCACTCTTCTGGGGAGGCTTTCCACAAGATTATGAAGTGTGTCTGTGGGAACGTTTGCCCATTCTTCCAGAAGAGCATTAGTGAGGGCAAGCCTGGCTCACAATCTCTAGTTGAACTAGTTCTCTAGTTCATCCCAAAGACGTCTGATGGGGTTGAGGTCAGGGCTCTGTGTGGGCCAGTCAGGCACTTTCACACCAAACTCATCAAACCGTGCATCTATGGACTTTGCTTTGTGCTCCGTCATGCTGGAACAGAAAAGGGCCATCCCCAACCTGTTCCCACAAAGTTGGAAGCATAGGATTGTCCAAAATGTTTGCTGAAGCATTAAGAGTTCCCTTCACTGGAACTGACCAGCCTAGTCCAACCCCTGAAAGACAATTCGGTACCATCGTCCCTTCTCCCACAAACTATACAGTTCACACAATGCAGTCAGGCAGGTAACATTCTCCCGGCATCCACCAAACCCAAACTCATCCATCAGACTGCCAAACTGAGAAGAGCAATTTCTCACACTATGGAGCATCTTTCCACTGCCCCAGAGTCCAGTGGTGGCGTGCGTTACACCACTCTGTCCGACGCTTGGCATTCTTGGTGATGTAAGGCTTCAATGCAGCTGTTTGGCCATGAAAGCCCATTGCATGAAGCTCCCAGCTCATTTTTGTGTTGGGGTTAAAGCCAGAAGACCTTCTGAATTCTGCAGATTGGAACTCTCCAGAGTACTGGTGACTTTTACACACTATGTGCCTCAGCACTTGGCGACCCAGCTGTTACTTTAGCTGGTCTGCCACTTCAGGGGCGAATTTCTGTGTTTCCTGATAGCTTCCATTTTGCAATAATACCACTTACAGTTGACCGTGGAATATCTAACAGGCAAGAAACTTCACAAACTGACTTATTGCAAAGGGGGCATCCTATGACCGTGCCATGCTTCATTCATTCATTGAGCTCTTCAGAATGACCCTCTCTTTTATTTAATTTTGGTAAATCTGACTGCATGGCTAGGTGCTTGATATCATCTACCTGTGGCAATTGGTCTGAATGTAGCACCTGAATTCAGTGATTGAGTGGTACTGAATGTCTCATTACTTTTGTACATTTAATGTAGCTGCAAATGGGAGACTAACTCCATATTGATGAGTATGGATTTAGAATGGGATGTCATATAAGTTCCTGTACAGTAGGTTTAATGGCCTGGTGTCCCAATACTTTTAGGGCCGGTTTCCTAGACAAGGTTTAAGCCTAATCCTAAACATGGACTAAACATGAAGAAGCCCCATAAAAATTCCAGTTTAGTCCAGGACTAGGCTTAATCCTTGTCTGGGAACTGACCCATATAGTATACTTGCTCCAATGAAGCTCCAATGAAGCTTTCATCTGTAATGCACTATACAGATACCTTCATAATGCATTATAATGGTCGGTATTAGAGTTTTAGAGTCAGAATTATTATGGATGCTTTGTTCTACATTATGAGGCATCTGTATTGCATTATAGATGAGAGCTTCAAAAAGCATTCATGGTGCATAGTAAACCATTATAATGTGTTATGAATGTATTCATAGATTTTTATAAACCTGGCATTCATCAAAAGTGTTACTATGATATCAAAAATAAATCCAAGGCACCTTGTTCATGAGGACTCGGGTCAATTACGATAAAAATGATTGTCAATGGTCGACATTCATAGCAGCAGCACTAGAGGCCGAGGTCCTGTGCAAGATGTGGTGTGTTTGCCCCAAAATATTGGGGGCTGGGTGACTGAGGCAATCCTCCTTCAGCGAATATTGTGCAAAGATGCTGCTTAGTCCTGCAGTGATGAATCCCTCTCCTAGCTATCTCTCACTCGGTATCATCTCCGTCAGAACCCAATCAGACACCAGTCACACTTAACTAACCCCAAAGCTGTAGCTGCAGTTTGGGAACGAGGAAGACAGATTGTCCGATGTAGAGGTCTATGAATAAATCGTGTTTTGAATCAGTCTTTTTCTCCTGAGGGGCAACTTGGGGAGGGAGGTAGGAGCAGTTTTGGCTGGGTCCTAATCCATGTCAGCTCTGTACCGATCTTTACACGGCCACATTAGGACGATAAGCATGCCTGCAGGGCAGGGCGGGTTGTTTGTCACTGTGCCCAACAAATGTGTCAAATACATCTGGAATACTGGGGAATCCTCACATGCAAAGCTAGAGTAGCACTGAACTCTGGGCAAGCTACTCTGCAAATGGGCAAAAGAAAAAATGAAAATGAAGAAATGGCATCCAGTGTTTTGCTGTGTATTTTCCAAATAGGGCTGAAATACGCCGTTTACCTTTCACACAAATGTTTCTGCACATTCACGAGACAGCAGTGTCTGTTTTTTATTTTCTATATTTATTTATTTTCGAAAAATGGGCGATGAATAAACGGCGGGCGCGCTGCTGATTGCTTTCTTCCCCGAGTGCAGCCTTATATTTTCGCCGAATAAATTGCCTCTGTACAGACAGCCTCAGATTAATTCAGCCCCTATCACAAAAATCAAAATTCCAGTGCAGCTGAGTTCTCAGCTGCTCTCGGCACTTGATTTGTGCTCCTATTTCCTTCATGCTCTTGGGCTCTTGCAGGCTGGAAAGTTATTCCTAGAGCCCATTAGAGATATATAATACATAAGGAGGTCTCCTCTCCTCACCCATTCACAGTAAAGTGCACAGACATGAAATATACCCATTTCCATAATCAAAAAAAAAAAGTCAGCGACCATGTACGGCCAACTATGAAATACATTTTATAAAATACTCTCCAATGGATTTTCCGACTGTCCGGTTCACATCGACTTGATGGATGAGACACATTTGTATTCCTATAATGCAGCAACAGTATTGGTATTAATAACCATTTAAACATCTGATAATTACTTAATTGGCACTGCCCCCCACCCCCAATTATTTGGAAATGATTCTAGCAATATTCATGCATTAAACCTGGGTGTTGATTTAGCAATTATAACACATTTCCTTCTTTTTCTTTATTTTTCATATAAATTTGCCCCTTATTTATGAATTCCACAAGAAAAGCCGAACAGCAACATGACATCAATATTTAGATGTTAATTAAATTGAATTATGAATGCCCTTCTTGGCCAGAATTAGGCTATTTATCTTATTACATGGGCAGACCTGACAGTGGGCAAATTGGCACAGCATAATTAAAACAAAGTATACTGAATGTTCCACATCGCATCTGATAAGCCATAATAGTATGTTCTGCCTCCCTCTATATTGATTTTCAGACTTGTAAAGGGCCAGTAAATAGCCAAATTAAATGTCTGCATTGTGAATGTATATGCACATTCAATACATAACTGCTGCGTGAACGTCCAAAGCAGGAATCCAATAAAACTCAATAACTCCACACACCTATTTGTGCCAGATTTGTCTGTCTCTTGCCTCCTAAGTGAGAGACCAGTAGGGTGACATTTTTCGTTCTTTGCACAACAAAAGCAGATTTGAAAGTGATGCATCTTTGAAGTCAAGATATATCTGACAGGAAAATGGCTGTGAATCAGAAGTGATACCATAAGACACATCACAGCTGAAGGCTGTTAAGTTTAGGCCATATGTTAAAATATAAGGTTTCTGATTGTACTTCATTTTAAAAAATGAATGTAAGGGCTATTGTTCCTAAACAGATATCTGGCAAAAGTAACACAGATTATATAACCAGTGATTAATGAGTAAGAATCTGAGGGGATGTTTAACTTACAGTATGGTCTTTCTTCAAATGTGTTCTAAAGGATTGTTGTTGTTGTCATTCTAAAGAGTAAGATGAATCACAGAGAATTGTTGAGCACATAGTTGGATGTGTGTGCCACAGTCCAAAACTCAAATATCCAGGAATTAATCCCCAAAAGCATCATCAGAATGCCTGGAAAAAAAGTTAATGTAGTGACAGAACTGCATATGTGACATTCATATTCAAATTTTGAAATAATTAGTAAATTTTGATTCATACCTTTTGACTTTTGTTACCACATCCATTTTCAGTTCTATTTTGGTTTTATGTTTTCATATGTAAACTACCAGTTATTCAGTCCAAAAATCCCAAAACCTTTTGAACGTTTGCCAAATCTGTTCAGACCTCACCTGCACAGAATTCCTCTGAATATGCACCTAAATATTTGTTTAAATAGTAAAATATTCCTCAGTATTACTTTGACTTTAGCAGAGATAAATCATACTGTGTATGGTGGCCTTATAAAAAAATTGAAAATAAATGAAAATAAAAAAACAAAACGTTGGCATGTATCACTTGTAAATATTCACTGGAGAACCCATGGGAATGGTGGACCTCCATGTAGGACTTTCTGAAAATGTAAGAAGGAAGACTGCTATCTAATTTAAAATTAAAAAATGTAATTAAAAAAAAAAATTTGATCACTTAGAGGGAGATTTTCTTCAAAAGATTTTTATTCATACCCACAAACATCGATGTAATGAGCAATAGAGCGAATCATAATATATGAAATGGATAATTTTTGCACAGAAATACTGAACAGTTTTTCGGATGGTGAGAGGTTTTGAAATGAATAATTTAAAAAAATGAATGAATAATTGGTGAAAAAAGTAATTAAACAACTTTTAAAACATTTTCCCCAAAGCAGTTCATTTGTAATTATCTCAGTTTGTGCTTAGCGTGTCTCCATGTGGATGTTTAATTCATAAATAATTAATCTAATGTCAAGAAATGTATAATACAGACAGACAGACAGACAGATAGATAGATAGCTAAACAGCTGGTAAAGAGCTCTGTTTAATAATTTTAGATACAGCATTCAAAAGGCATCAACATGCACACCTTTCTAATGCATTCAATAAAATTACTCTACAAAAAAGTTTCCTCATTGGGCAATATGCATGCTAACCTTTAATTCAAATGCCATGCTCGCTGATAAGGTTAGGGTAAATATCATTCCAGTTTTTCTGTAAAGGAGTATGGAGGGTAATACTGATGTACTTTTGTTCAGTGGAGCAACAAGGCTCCTTCGTTTTGAATGTAATGTCTGCTCTTAGAGTGTACCCACACAGCACAGCGCAATATACTACATTACTGTCTCTTTAAATTTTGCCCTCAGCTGAGGCGAGCGCAATATGGGAAATATTTCTTATAAAAGAGTATGCCAGTGAGTAGATCGTGCTGACTGGATTGATTATTTAGAATGCATTACGGATTTTGGATGGTACTTTTATCTGGTGGGTTATACGCCTACCTTCAATGCATCATCCATATTTTTTCTACAACCACTTACCCAGTTGAGTTTACAGCAATATTCCTGCCAAAGACATTCATTAATGCATATTCAAGCTACCGTGAATCATTGTTTGGCCAGTGTATTGCTGTCGGAAGGAATATATATTATCCCCCATCCTAAAATGTTTAGTTGTCAACCGATATAAACTGTCAGCTGTATAGTGACACACATCCAGATGTTGTGTTTGTGCTCGCTGTCACGTGGTACAGTCTTACGATGTCAAATCGCATTATGTTAGGTAGCCTGTAGAAGTCAGTGCTTCTCCATTCTCTCTTATCATGTTAGTTACTGACTGCCATAGTACTTAGGACACGGGCTTCATGGTTCCCTGGCAGGTTTCACGTATCTGTCTGCATGTGCCTGTCTCTATGATTATGTGCATTCCTGTGGACGGCTTTTGATAGCTTTGGCCATCAAATTTTGATGGGAACTGAAAAAGAAATAAAAGATAATGAATTTGACATATGCATCTGATTAAGGACATGCAGAGGCGAAGCGGAGTTGACTACATAAGATGGCTCACCTCAGGCCCTCTGAACTGTTGGCTTTTTCTCTGTACTGCATATGGCATAAAAAGCCCTCCTGCCTCATCGGACGCAGAGTTTGGCTGCAGCAGACTGTACAGTGATTGAGAGGATGGGACCTTTGGTAGCCCCTATAACAAAAGTATTTAACCAGACCTGCTAAAATGAAATACCCATAAGTATAAGTAAATACAAACTGTAGCTTTTTTTGCTATTTGCTATTCTTATTTATTTATTTATTTAAACATATTAGAATAATGAATACACACAAGATTCTTCTCCCTACATGTCTAGATATTCGTCATATTTGACCTCAATAATTTGAATTTTGCTGTAAGAATATTATATGGTGCCCTGCGATGGGCTGGCCCCCCATCCTGGGTTGTTCCCTGCCTCGTGCCCGTTGCTTCCGGGATAGGCTCCGGA
>JAODKL010000036.1:5488083-5500219 GCA_026780765.1 Petrocephalus schoutedeni | reverse complement strand
TCATCTGATATGTGTTACCTAATGACAAAGTGAAGGACGGTACACACAGTGGCTCTCAAACAAACACGTTTTTGAAACCGAACACAAGAGGAGAACCAGATAAATAAAGGGACCATGAGGGGTCAAGAACACGTAAAGCAAGAATGAACTGAAACTAACCACAAGGAAACCGCTACAACTTGGAAGCCACAGGGGGACCAAGCAAAGATGCAGAGCACTAAGGACCCCGTAACAACCACAATGACCATCTGAGGAAGAGAGCAAAGGCAAGGCCCTAAATACACTGATGAAATGACCAGACGACGGACAGGTGAAGGTCATAACTGATTAACCAATCACGAAGGACTCAGGACAACAAGGACCAGCTGGGGTACATTTACACTCAACAGGCACAGAGAGGTCCAAACGCCAAGGAGAACATGCTACACACAAAGGAAGAGGGAGCAAACACAACGGACTGCAACTGAAGTACACAAACACGGGATATCCCAAGAATAAACAGTTAGTTGACAGAACTGCTGGCCAAACGTGGAGAAGACATATGGGACAGGGCCAGACCTGCACCCATCCTGACATTGGGTGACTGTGGCCCTAACTTCCTCATAGTACTGATGGATCCTGCGTAGCTAAAGCCACTATTCTGTATCATGGCCAGTGTACAATCTCTGCGGCAAGTTCTAGACACTCTTGGGGCGCGTCCCTTATCACGCTGAAGTTCTGCCGTACACAGCCATGTGACAACCAAGTGGAAATGTGCAAAATAAAACAATACAAGTCCCAATAAGTTTTGTCTTCCCAAGTTTCCACTCTGCTTGGTGCTTAGTAATATGCTTTTGTGCAAAGGGGGATTCTACATTGAAAATGCCAGGCAGCCTGGCTTGTCACTGTCAGGACAGTCTACAGGGGGAGTCTGCAATGTGCAGCTGTGAGGCAGATGTTATTAAATCATGGAGACACATCACACAGCTGGGTGTAAAGTGCTCAGTACCTAATTCATATTGGGGAGTCCTGCAAACAAAATGCATTACATTTTTAAACCTACAGAAAGAAACCGTTAAAGAATCTGGTTTATCCTAATGACATCAAAACCTGTTTATGTATTAAAAGGATGGTCTTCTCTTTAACTGCAAGTCTGTAGTCAAGAAATTGAAGATATAGCATATGAGGGAATGGGGGATGGAATTGGGTTCATTTTACTGGGGACCTTCCAGAAATTCCATGACGGCAAACCGAGCAGACCCAACAATTTCCCTCCTGGCTGTTAACAGACTGACTAAGATGCCAGAACTAGGCCCTGCCCACAAATGCCGCTCTCCTCCTCGTGTTTTTAACACTCAGACCGAAGGTGTGACTTTGCAGATCAGAAAAGCAGGAATGAAATAAGTTAATTATCTGCGCTAACCAACAAGAACTGACATTAATCAGGGGGGCTCAGTAACTCGAAATAAAAACTTCAGTGCAAAACTCTTAGATTTATTTCAGTGAGAGTCAAATAAATCATCATTATAAAACTATCAAATCTAAAGTTTTAGCAATTTTTTTATATAACAATTTCTGTTTCGATGTGTCTTTGCTGTAAAGAAAGTTATACAATTACAAATATGCATGCATGAATCAACCCAGTCTTTTCGTAGCTGCTCATTCAGTGCAAATGCACTGTGAACCTGGAGCTTAAGAAAGGACACAGCAGGGGACACACTGCCCGTCCATAGCAGGGGACGCACTGCCCGTCCATAGCAGGGGACGCACTGCCCGTCCATAGCAGGGGACGCATTGCCCGTCCATAGCAGGGCACACACTGCCAGTCCATAGCAGGGGACACACTGCCAGTCCATAGCAGGGGACACATTGCCCGTCCATAGCAGGGGACACACTGCCCGTCCATAGCAGGGGACACACTGCTCGTCCATAGCAGGGGACACATTGCCAGTCCATAGCAGGGGACACATTGCCCGTCCATAGCAGGGCACACGCTTTTACACTATACAGGCTATGTAGTGCACCAGGTTAGCTATCCACTTGTCCGAGTACCGTAAGGAAACCCTGCAATCAGCACGGGGAGCACATGGAACGGCATACGTTTGGGGGACAGGTGTGTGTGTGTGTGCGCGCGTGTGTGTGTGAGAGAGAGAGAGAGGTTTTGCTATATTTGTGAGGTCCTTTTCAGACTTAATTTTTTAGAAGATCTGTGAATGCAATGCCGAAGGTCTTTGGTTACTTATGGTTAAGGTTAGGGCTGGGTAGGGATTAAGGGTGCTGTAATTGTGGTTGGGGTTTTTCCTATACAAATGAATGGATGGTCCTCACTAAAATAGGAATATAAATGTGTGAGTAGAAATGGCATGTTATCATGCTTCAGCTTCCAACACGTGTTAGCAGGTTTCCTTTTTAAAGCCAGATGACACACTGTGTTTACCACCACTCAAACCATGCATTTGGCATGGACCCCAAGGTTTGGTCTCTACGCTAAATATTAAATAAATGCATTCCTAATTTTGGAGAAGCTGCAGCAGGGTTTTCTGACTTTACTGGCCAGCTAGTGAGTTGGGCATCCAGGAAAAAAAAACAGACCCAGTCTGATGATATATGCCAAACCGAATCAAATCAGCAAGGACATAAAATTATAAAGCCTGCACTCAGCCTGGTGTACTGCAGTACAGCTGAGGATGAAATGCTGAGAGCGCAGCTTAATGGTGTGACTTGATAAGCAGCACCGTGGGATGGCGGCGATGCCAATGCCGTTGAACGTTTCCCGTTTAGGGATCCTGAAATTCCCAGACCTTCACATCTGCTCCTCTCAGGCCGCTTGTTTACTTTCTGTCCATCACAATTCAAGCTTTTTGTGGCAGTTTAAAATGTCACTTAATAATCATAATAATCACAGAAATTGTGTGATCGGGCAGGTGACCTAAAACAAAATAGGAATTAACATTATAAGAAGTGGTTTCGGAAAATGGAGACTAAGTAGCAAATCTGGTAACACTTTACTCGAGGGGTCTCAAATAACATAGTTACTCAATTACTACTCAAGCACAAATCAGGAACTAATATAGTTTCTGCATGAAATTAATGATCTGTTGTGATTGATTAATGACAAACAAACATGGGATCAGTACGTAACTAACAATTAGATACTGGGTAATTAATACATTAAGTATTATGAGAACATAACTAAAGGAATATTGTTTTTTTAAACTCTTAGGGAAGTTGACAGCACAAGTCACACAGCTATTTTTAAATCCATTGTTTTTTTCCACTTTATTGAAGTCACCCTAAGTCAGCTTTATTTTGCTTCATTTACATGAAATTTCTTATCAGATTAAATTATCTGGAAAAGAAAACAAGGACGGACCTGCAAAGTATCTTACCTTTACTGTAGGCAATAGAAATTCTGCATTTATTCTATTTAAATTATACAGAAAACTGAAAATCAGAAAAACGTTAAATTACTAGCGTTAGAATGTTAAATTGACTAGTGTTTTGATAGCTTTTTTAAATATTGTTGTCATAGATAACTGGTATGCCAAAAAAGCAACAACTGGTTCAGTCCATTCAAGAGAAAAGGTTTTTTTTTTCCGTTTCTCAGAAAGAAATATAATGTAAACTAATTTAGTGAAATATCCTGCTGTGAAAACTGTAAGCTGTATTCGTGTTTTATGAAAGCATAATGTAAGCAAATATAATGAATATGTCCATAATACTTCCAAATCTGACCGGCTACCAATTACCCTGCCCTCTGCAGAACATCCACTTCTTTTGGTGAACACACTGTTCCCACTGCATACCATCTAACAAGCATACTGAGAGCATACTGTCACCTTTCAAATCAAATATGGAGCTGTCTGTGCATACCTTTGGACAAATGGATTATAGCTTATGCTAAAAATTTAAACCAAGTCTGGGTTTCCAGCATGACAGTCACTGTATTTTTAAAAAGCTCCCTTTGTTAGGTAATGTTCAGCTAATGAACCACTTCTGATTATGAGGTCATAAAGGTTCATGTTTCCCAATTTACACTAATCAGCCATAACATTAAAACCATCTGCCTAATAGTGTGTTGGTCCCCCTCGCGCTGCCAAAAAGGCTCTGACCTGTCGAGGTGTGGGCTCCTCTAAGCCTCCTCTGAAGGTGTCCTGTTGTATCTGGCACCAAGACATCAACAACAGATCCTTTAAATCCAATAAGTGGTAAGGTGAGGCCTCCATGGATCGGGTTTATTTGTCCAGCACATCCCACAGATGCACAATTGGATTGAGATTTGGGGAATTTGGAGGCCATATTGAATACTTTTCCATCTCCTCAAACCATTTCAGAGCAATTTTCTTAGGGTGGCAGAGCGAATTACCCTGTCGAAAGAGACCACTGTCATTGGGGAGTACCGTTTTCATGAAGGGGTGTACTTGGTCTGCGGCAGTGTTTAGGTGGGTGGTACATGTCAAAGTAACATCCATAAGAATGCCAGGACCCAATGATTCCTAGTAGAACATTACAGAGCATCACAGAAAGCCTTGCATCCCCACATAAATGACACATGATGCAACAGAAAACATGACTCATCAGATCAGGCAAACTTCATCCATTGCTCCGTGGCCCAGTTCTGATGCTCACATCCTCATTGTAGGTTCTTTCGGTGGTGGACAGGGGTCAGTATGGGCGCTCTGACTGGTCTATGGCTACTCAGCCCCATATGCACAAGCTGTGATGCAGTGTGTGTTCTGACACCTTTCTGTCATCAGCAGTTTGTGGGATCCGACAAGGTGGGCTCGCTCCGCTCCTTCACTTGCCAGTTTACCGGTTGGCCTTCCTCGGACCAGTTCCGGCAGGTACTGACCACTGCATACCGGGAACACCCCACCAGACCTACCATTTTGGAGATGCTCCCAAATGATCATCTAGCCATCACAGTTTAGTACATGTCAGCGTTGCTCAGATCCTTACACTTGCCTATTTTTCTTGCTTCCGACGCATCACTTGCTCACTTGCCTAATATATAAGCAATATATGGCAGGTTGCATTGTACCAAGACAATATTATTATATTTTATTATTATATTGCTGATTTACATATTGTTTCTGCCACCCTCCCCAATTTGGTCATTTTGCGATTTAACCTAATGCCCTTTGGATTTCATAATGCAACTTCCATCCATCCATCCATTTTCCAACCCGCGTATCCTGTCCAGGGTCGCGGGGGGTCCGGAGCCTATCCCAGAAGCTATGGGCACGAGACAGGGAATAATGCAGCTTGAGTCTCTTAATTAGGCATATTTGACTCTCAACGCCAGAAAGTTTTACTTGCTTTATCCCGAACAAAGTAACATCCATAAGAATGCCAGGACCCAATGATTCCTAGTAGAACATTACAGAGCATCACAGAAAGCCTTGCATCCCCACATAAATGACACATGATGCAACAGAAAACATGACTCATCAGATCAGGCAAACTTCATCCATTGCTCCGTGGCCCAGTTCTGATGCTCACATCCTCATTGTAGGTTCTTTCGGTGGTGGACAGGGGTCAGTATGGGCGCTCTGACTGGTCTATGGCTACTCAGCCCCATATGCACAAGCTGTGATGCAGTGTGTGTTCTGACACCTTTCTGTCATCAGCAGTTTGTGGGATCCGACAAGGTGGGCTCGCTCCGCTCCTTCACTTGCCAGTTTACCGGTTGGCCTTCCTCGGACCAGTTCCGGCAGGTACTGACCACTGCATACCGGGAACACCCCACCAGACCTACCATTTTGGAGATGCTCCCAAATGATCATCTAGCCATCACAGTTTAGTACATGTCAGCGTTGCTCAGATCCTTACACTTGCCTATTTTTCTTGCTTCCGACGCATCACTTGCTCACTTGCCTAATATATAAGCAATATATGGCAGGTTGCATTGTACCAAGACAATATTATTATATTTTATTATTATATTGCTGATTTACATATTGTTTCTGCCACCCTCCCCAATTTGGTCATTTTGCGATTTAACCTAATGCCCTTTGGATTTCATAATGCAACTTCCATCCATCCATCCATTTTCCAACCCGCGTATCCTGTCCAGGGTCGCGGGGGGTCCGGAGCCTATCCCAGAAGCTATGGGCACGAGACAGGGAATAATGCAGCTTGAGTCTCTTAATTAGGCATATTTGACTCTCAACGCCAGAAAGTTTTACTTGCTTTATCCCGAACATGATAATGATCATTATAACACTCACCTTCTATGGCTGATGAGCAGTTGTTGATGAGCACATTTGATTAAAATGTCAAGTGTTAAATGGGCTTCTTCTGACTGGGATGCAACGACACTGGTTATTGGGGAAATAGATGTGTGGGGGAAATTGTAAGCAGGTGATAATTGAGCTAATCGAAAAACTCTAGCTGTAACTTTTTTTGTATACTTTTTTGCTGGGTCTGTCTTTTGAGGTCTTGCCTTATCTCCTGGCTTTGGAGCTTGTGTCACGATCGTGTGCTGGGTGCAGAGCAAGGATGCAGGATCAGGACTCCAACAGGTAAGAAAACAAGGATTTAACAAGAACATGGAGGGAACAGCACGCTAAGACCAATAACGTCAATGACTGGCCTGGGGAAATGAACTCTAACGCAGACTAAAATACTCAGCACTAATGACACGAACGAGAATCAGCTGGGAAAATGCAGGAATTCACACAAGGATAACGAGGGGGCGTGGCACACAGGAGGATCGGACGGGCATGGCGTGACAGAACCCCCCCAAAGGCGCGCACTCAAAACCAGGGAGCAAAGAAGCAAAGGGCGGGGTCATTTAAGCCAAAAAGTACTATTTTGCCTTCATCCATCCACAAAATTTCTTCCAGTATCCTTCTGGTCTTTAGCAAACTGTAGATGGTCACCAATATTCTTGGGGAGACCAGTGGCTGTCTTCTTGTGATCCTGCCATACACACCATTATTGTTCAGTGTTCTCCTGATGGTGGACTCATGAACATCATCATTTGCCAATGTGAGACAGGCCTTCAGTTGCTTAGAAGTTAACCTTTCGGACTATTACATGCCTTGCAGTTGGAGTTATCTTTGATGGTGATGGGTAGGGTAACTCCAGTCTTGAATTGCCTCCATTTGTACACAGTCTGTCTGACTGTCCTTGATTGGTGGAGTCCAAACGCCTTAGAGATGGTCTTGTAACCTTTTTCAGCTTTATGGGCATCAACTCTTTTTCTGAGGTCCTCAGACACCTCCTTTGTTCAAGCCATGATACAGATGTGTTGTATGTGTGATCCGGCTTTGCTGGATCCCAGTTCTTTAAATAAAACAGGGTCTCCCACTCACATCTGATTGTCATCCCATTGATTGAAAACACCAGACTCTGATTTCACCTTCAAATTATGTGATAATCTAAAGGATTCACTTACTTTTGCCACACGCAGATATGCTATTGGATCTTTTTTTCCTCCAAAAAATACATGGACAAATATATTAATTTTTGTTTCATATTTTTTCTTCATATACTTTCAGGACTTGTTTGAAAATCAGATGAATTTTTAGGTCACTTACCTATAAAAAGATAGAAAATTTTATATGGGTTCACAAACTTTCAAGCAGCACTGTATTTAGTGTGGGAATTACAAAAGGCACTTTCCCAACAAAGCTTAGAATTCCAGTCATCTCAACCGGGAACTCCTGGTCACCTTAGTATGACGCTTTCCCACTGCACAACAGGAAGTGTGACTTTTGTCATGTATAAGTATGGGAGACGCAAAAAGCTTGTAAGTTAAACTGTACATGACTTCGCCGATGATGCTGTGATCTTCTTGGAGTCGATGGAGGCTCTGATTGGGGCTCTCGAGAGACTGAGTGAGGATTCTGAGTGTCTGGGCTTCCGAGTGTCCTGGTTAAAAACTAATATTCAGGGCTTTAATGATCTCTGAGGCACAGCCATCAGCAGTGTACCTGTTTGCGGGGGGAGTTTCGACCGCATTGAGAGGCTGTTACCTTGGCATTCATGTCTCTGGTGACTCTGGTTGCACTTCTTGTCTCCCTTCTCACCGGGCAGGCAGCTGAGTGGGCCACGGCTCTGACCGGATCTGACATTGGCCACTCCTACCCAGAATTCACCCACCAACTCCGGAACTACTTTCTGTCATCCGGATAGTGAGGTGGAGACCGATTCGAGGCTGTACCATCTGTGGCAGGGGGGCTTGTCCGTGAGTCGCTACACCGCGGAATTTCGTACCCTCGCAGTGCAAACCGCCTGGGGTGATTCCACTCTCCGGACAGCCTATTACGAGGGGCTGGCCCCCCGTATCCAGGATGAGCTAGCCGGACGTGAGCTCCCCGCCACCCTAGAGGGCCTGATCCAACTGGCCCTTTGCATTGACTAGCAGATGAGCTCGCGTCCAAGGCCAGCTCCCCGTACCCTGCCGCCCGCCTCGTTTCACCATCCGCCAGCACCTCCTCCATCACCTGCTGGCATCACCCCTCCACCTCGACCCGTGGACCACTCAGGAGCAGGGGAACCCATGCAATTAGGGCGCGCCTCCCTGACCACTACAGAGAGGGAGAGATGCTATAGGGAGGGCCTCTGCACTTAATGTGCCTCTCCGAATCACCACCGCGCCATCTGCCCTCTCCACCCGGGAAATGGCCAGACCCAGTGAGTCCTGAGAAGAGCTCACCGGGTCCCTTATCTCTCTTCTCCACCTCCACGGCCGTTTCCCGCCTCATGGTTCAGGTACACCTCAGGTTTGGCCACAAACGGGTCAGAACCTCGGCTTTTATTGATTCAGGGGCCGCAGGGAACTTCATTGACTAAACTTACGGCAAACAACTAGGGGTGGAGCTCGAGGCGTTATGCCAGTCGATTCAAATTACTGCTGTCGACAGTCAGCCCCTCGCCACCAGTCCCATCACCCACCAGACTCAACCCATTGTCCTCAACATCGACAAGCACCATGAGACCATCCAGTTCCTGGCCACTTCCATAATCTCACCTCCCATCATCCTCGGACACCTGTGGCTCCTCCAGCACGACCCCCTCATTTCCTGGACCCAACACCGGATTTTGCAATGGGGCCCAACCTGTTCTGAACTTTGCTTACAGGCAACGACTGGGACGTGCTCTAGGGAGTCCCCCGATGTCGATCTGGAGGCTATCCCCCAGCCTTATTGTGACCTGGCGGAGGTCTTCTGCAGGAGGAGGGCCGTGAAGTTACCTCTTCACCGGCCCTACGACCTGGCTATTGACCTCCTTCCAGGTGCGGTACCACCCCGCGGCAGGCTCTTCTCTCTTACCATCTCTGAGAATAAGGCGGTGGAGGAGTACGCCGCCGAAGCTCTCCGCCAGGGTACCATCAGGCCCTCCTCCTCGTCAGCTGCTGCGGGGTTCTTCTTCGTTAAGAAGAAGGATGGTGGCCTCCGACCTTGCTTCGACTATCGGGGGCTCAATCAGATCACTATCAAGAACCGTCACCCCCTTCCTCTAATGAACACCGCCGTGGACGCCCTCTCTGGTGCCCCTCACTTCACCAAGTTGGACCTCCGGAGTGCCTACAACTTGGTGCGTAACAGGGAGGGCGATGAATGGAAGACGGCATTTATCACTCCCACTGGTCACTACGAGAGTCTGGTTATGCCCTTTGGCCTGAGCAATGCTCCCGCAGCCTTCCAGCAATTCCTCAATGATGTGCTGCGGGACATGCTGGGCCGGTGGGCATTCATCTACCTTGATGAGATTCTTATTTGGAAGAACGCATCCAGCATGTCAGGGCGGTCCACAAAAGACTGCTCCCATCAACTGTACTGCAAGTTGGAGAAATGCGCTTTCCACCAGTGCTCCACCACATTCCTGGGCTTTGTCATCTCACCCCAGGGCGTGGCCATGGACCCCCAGAAGCTGGAAGCTGTGCGTCATTGGCCCCTACCCAAGACACTCAAACAGCTACAACATTTTCTGGGGTTTACCAATTTCTACCGGCATTTTATCCAGGGCTTCAGTACAGTTGCAGCTCCACTGACTGCCCTGACCCGTCCTTCTCCTCATCATTTCCAGCTCACCCCAGATGCCATCAACGCCATTCAACACCTATGTCACCTTTTTACCATCGCTCCTATCCTCCTTCACCCAGAGTCCACCAAACCCTTTGCTGTGGAGGTGGACGCCTCGGATATGAGCGTCAGGGCAGTCCTCTCCCAGCGAGGTCCAAACCAGAAACTACACCCATGTAGTTTCTTCTCCAGGAAATTCAACCCCACTCAGCTGCGTAATGGGGTAGGGGACCGTGAACTGCTGGCCATCAAGTGGGCCCTGGAGGAATGGTGTCACTGGCTCCAGAGCGGCAGTGAACCATTCACGGTCTGGACAGACTACCAGAACCTCATCACCATCCAGCATACCAAACAGCTCAACCCTCGGCAGGCGTGGTGGGCACTGTTCTTTGAACAGTTCAACTTCTACCTCTCATACCACCCGGCGTCCAAGAACACCAAGGTGGACGCACTTTCCCGGCAGCATGAAGTCGACGCTCCCCGGGTGGACCCCGCTCCTGTTGTACCCACCACGCAGATCATCACACCTCTCCGGTGGGAATTAGAAACCAGGGTACGCCAGGCACAGACCTTGGAACCCGCTCCAGCAGGTGCTCTGCCCGGTCGACTCTATGCCCCCACCTCCATCCGGCCGGACATCCTCTCCTGGGCTCACTCCTCTGCTCTGGCAGGCCATCCGGGCGGCAGAAGAACCCTCCTCTTCAACGCACCTTCTGGTGGCCTGCCATGGCCCGCGATGTCCGAGAGTTCGTCCGGGCATGTCCAGTGTGTGCCAGGGTCAAAACCAGTAAGCAATCCTCCCCAGGTGAATTGCAACCTCTCCCGGTTCCTCATCGGCCCTAGTCACACATTGCACTGGACTTTGTTACGGGCCTGCCGGAGTCAGAGGGAAAACATACTATACTCACCATCGTTGATCGCTTCTCCAAGGCTGTGCATTTGGTGGCCCTGGCCGGACTCCCATCAGCCAAAACCTGGAGGGGGGGGTACTGTCGCGCACACCGGTCGGACAATCGCCACGAGGACCCGGAAGTAGACGATCGTCTGGGAGATAAATAGAGGAACACTTCACTCTATCGCCGCTCAGTCATTGCGAAATGACCGGTGCCCTTTCTGATCACCATCGCCGGTACTGTGAGCACTCCAGTCTTTGGTTCATCTCTTTGATTGTGTGTGCGTTTAGAACATGGATTCCAGTGGGAATCTCTACTCTTTATTAAAAGAGCGTTCTTATAGCAATCGCATGGTTATCCTACCTCTTCGCGTAGACTCCGCGTCTGGGTTACCATCCACGCTACACGGGCTATCCGCTGACGACAGTCCATTCCGTGCTTTCACCCGAATTCCTGATAGTTAAGACTATACCATTCCTTGGAAATACCCCACCTAGAATATTGTGTGCAGTTCTGGTCACCTTACCTTAAAAAGGGCATTGCTGCCTTAGAAAGGGTTTGACGCAGGGCTACAAAAATGATTCCTGGGCTAAAAGGAATGTCTCATGAGGAAAGGTTAGCTGAGCTCAATCTGTTCAGCCTTGAGCAAAGGAGACTAAGGGGGGACAGGATCCAGGTATATAAGATTCTAACAGGTCTGGGTCCTGTCCAATTAAATAGTTACTACAATATTAGTTCAAATATAAGAATTCGTAGCAGAGCTATTGGAAACTATTGGAAATTAGCGGGAGAACATTTAAAACTGGAATCGAGAAAAACCTTCCCTAGACAGTATGGAATAGTTTTCCTGCTAGTGTACTACATGCTAAAACCTTGGGTTCCATTAAATGAGAGCTAGATAAGATTTTAACATCTCTCAGCTATTAGTGGAATTCTCCCCAAACGAGCTTAATGGGCCGAATGGCCTCCTCTCATTTTCTTATGTTCTTATGTCACAAGTGCTATTTTCCAGAAATGTGTTTGTTGACTAATTAAAGACGTATAAAGATGCATAACGAGAACTGCCTGTTATCCCAAGGTGCCGTAAAACAGACAACAGCAATCGCAGTGTCAGGTGACACTCGGCGTTGGCCTCGTTTGTCCTAGCTTGGGTAGTGTCAGGTGACACTCGGCGTTGGCCTCGTTTGTCCTAGCTTGGGTAGTGTCAGGTGACACTCGGCGTTGGCCTCG
>JAODKL010000036.1:5445865-5458552 GCA_026780765.1 Petrocephalus schoutedeni | reverse complement strand
ACGCTGTAAGCAGGCCAGGCTCACTGCCGACATGCGAGCACACGCTGTAAGCAGGCCAGGCTCACTGCCGACATGCAGGCACATGCTGTAAGCAGGCCAGGCTCACTGACAAACAGATGCTTTTGAACTCTGAAGGGAAATGTGCTTCCCGTAAGGGTGTGTTTTTTTCATTGTATGTAACGTAATAAACAATAACTGTAAAAATAACTTTTTAAACAGTGCATGTTATCAATTACATTGCAGCAGATACCAAAAGATCTGCCATATTTAACCCCTATCCCGTGTTTGGGGTCAGTCTGACCCCAGAGCATCAATAAACGGTAGGTAAATTTCACATGGGGAAATTATCACGGGAAAATGGTTAATGAACAATAAAGTGTTACTGGGTCCACAATTAGCTTCCAGTCTGCCAGTGGGTCTGTCACAGCCTCGGCACTTTTGTCCTGCCCACTCTCCTCTGTCCTTTGAGGCCTCTCACGCCCTCCAAGGGTAGTGACTGCCTGTGGCCGACAGGGGACCCCCAAAACTTCAGAGGCCCCGTGCAAATGTCTGGTTTGAGTGGGAGGTAAACGAGATTCTGCGAGAGTCGCTGATTCTGCGGTTTTGATGTCTTCATGACGAAGGACATGGCAGTGCATTGTGCATGACTCATTTGATCATAATCCTTAACATATGAGCAGAGCAGCCGGATGGATCTCTGGCCTGAGAGTGAGATCACAAAGGCATGGCAGAAACTAGTCCAGGGGATAACCGGGCTTATTAACAGCAGATTGGAGAAGAATACAAGATGGAGACAGGTCATAGAGCAGCAAATAGCAGCAGACAGTCTTTTTGTACACGCATTTCAAGCACTGTAACTCAAATATTATGCAAATTTGGGATCTATTTTCATATAAAAGACCCCTTTTTCAGTAGGTGCTCTATTAAATTGGTAATTGTTAGATGAATAAATCATTTGAAGGCAGTTACCAGGCTTAGCGAACTGCTCCAGGGTTGGGGGTTAGAGTCCCGCCTCTCTTCGTGGAATTTACATGTGTTCCCCTTATCTGGCCAAATGTTCCTTACGTGTTTTGCGTACCCCCAGAGCATCCCACAAGCCGCCTCTGGATTGCCCACAGTGTGTGATTGCTTGTGCATGCCTTCTGAAGTCATGTCCGTTGTGTGACCCCACTCTGTGGCCTGTACCCCCTTTGATAGGCTTTATACTCACAGTGGCCCTGAACTGCATGAGTGCTTAGGGAAGATGGGTGGATGGATCAGTTGTATGAACATGCAAAGTGCAAAGGAGAAAATTCACCGGTTACCCAGGCTAACAAATTTAGTGACGATTTTAAGGATTTTATTGGTGTTCGCATATAAAAGTTTTCCTCTAACATTTAATTATACGCCATGATTATTAATACATAAATCAAGAACATCCTGCTACCATATACTGATAAGGGGTCGGAAGATGGATGCATGGATGGACGGACAGGCGGAGTTTCACAATGTAACTTGGAAAAATAAATGTATTACTCCTGTTGTAGAATAAGGACAGTGTGGCTCATTTAAACCCTGTGCACCTTAACTCCACGTCTGTCTTCCAAACGGCAAACTGTGAAGAAAGCTGCAGTGTGTGTGTGGAGGGGGGGTGGAATCTACTGGCCGTCTGTGTCTCCGCTTTTACACCAGTTCTAAAGCACTGGATGAAATGACTGTCAGCTGTAATTCCTGTATAATAATGACCATACAGTGACTGTACCACAAGGGCAATGGGCAGTAGGACACCGCAGGGAACTATAAAGGCAGAGGTTGGTGTTAGAGATACGCACACAATCTCTCTGGGTCACAATGTCACACTCGCAAACAAACAAACATTGTAACAAACAATTAAACATGCAAACAAATTAATAAACGAACGAGTGAATTTTGTGATACCATCATTTAACGTTTACAGAAATATTTTGGGAACATTTCTAAGCATGTTTTTGACATATTGTTCATGTGGTTTTTGGGGTGGAGACAGTGAGTTTTGGATTAATGGTCGTACATTGGAGCGTAGATTAAGATAGGATAGCTAGCAGAAGTGAAGCCTAAATTATATTACCCTGTTTAAAATAATGTTGCATCCTGCCCTGACATCCCAAAACTGTAAAGTTCAGCATCTTTGGTTGACAAATTTATCTGTGAAGAAAAGCGTATTAACACCACAGACATAGTGAAAAAGGAGAAGCCTTGTTTGCACAATCCATCATTAGGAGCCTTTAAAAGGTCCAGCCGCCGAAAATTGGATAGTATTTTGTATATGAAATTATCACTTTTTCCTATTATTTGGAGACATTTACCCAAGGAATTGGAAGCTCTGTGATGTATTGAATGTTGTTAGTAGCATTAATCTGAGTTTGGTAATGCATAAGGATGGCATTTCCTGCTCTTTATGTTCTCGCATCTGTTCAAGGATGTTCGCCACACTGATCATAACAACATAGCTAATAATATTTGCTTAGCACCTGCAGTTGCTCCAGATAAGTTATTGAGCTAGATCAGTCTTTCCATAACACACTCCTCGGGGACCCGCAGGGAGCTAGAGGGGACCCGCAGGGAGCTAGAGGGGACCCGCAGGGAGCTAGAGGGGACCCGCAGGGAGCTAGAGGGGACCCGGAACTAAATTCAGGGATTCTTTCTTGCACGCTACATACTGAGAGGCAGGGGATGAGTTTCTTGTTTCTGGAGCACCACTCCTGCCCAGAAATGACAGTAATCAACAGCATGTACCGTTATAAGATCACAGCTTGCCAGTTGGTTAGCTTAACCTGAATCTCCTAAATAAGGGACATTTATTTAATGGTGCAGTGACTGTTTATGGCCACCAGGGCCACACCCACATGAGTCATTTCGGTAAACAGCGCTGTTATTGACAGGGCAAACTACCTCTGCTATTGACAGACATTACTACTCAAGAGTTTCCGTTTGCCTGCGGAGTCGTGCCACCTTGGATTTGGGGTGGAAAATTACTCATCATCTTCAGGGATGCCTGGCAGGGGTGGATTAATACATAGGCTGTTCCAGGATATAGCCCAGGGCTGCGGCAAACATTAGTGTCCCACCCTGTCTTGGGATGGAAGAATGGAAGAGTTAAATAGCCTGGTCATCCGTGTTGATGCCAGCCTAGGGCCCCAAGAGAAGTTAACACATCCCTGATACCAGGGTTTCATTTTATATAGCATAGACAAAACATCATTTTCTGTATTCGTTTTTGAAGAGGTTATAATAAATTCGTTTGACTTCAATGCCAGCAAAGACTTGTACTTAGTTATATTTCTGAGTGTTTGCAAGCATTTGACTATGAATGACCTCAATTAAGAAGCTATTAGAGATGTAAACACAACCCTCCTTGGAAAACAAGTCATTTTGCTTTAGAATTTGTCTTTCATAGTCAGCACATCGCATAGTATATCATACTAACCAACTAAACAGACAATTAGTTTCTGATTCCACATGTGTTTGTATGTTTGTTGATTCGATGTATAATGTGTTCATTTATTATCTCTTTAATTTGTCTCTGGCAGGGAGCTTGCTAGCAGCTTTAAATGATTAGCGTATCATAAACCTCCTAGCAATGAAAACATATTTAATGTAAGGTTTCTGTCCACCCACCCCAACATTCACAGGAAATTGGCCAAGCAATTTACTGGGATCTGTGAAAATGACTGCAGCTTAATAAAGACATTGTGATGTACAGGCTGTAATGAAGGTGACTGATCAAAAGTTTAATGGGAATGAATCTGGCCTCCTGCCTTCTAGTGGTGTGCCGATACCCACAGACCATTTCCCGTTGCTCCTTCTTCTTGATTTTATATAACTTTGCTTTTTTGTTTTAATTATTAAACATGGTTTGCCATTAAATAACAGACAGTATCCATGTTGCGATGAGCTAATTGGGGGTTAGGGATGGCATTGCTCAGGGATGAGGCACCGAGGCACCCGCCTCCCCATGGCTTACCGAGGCCCCAGCCGCCCCATGGCTTACCGAGGCACCCGCCTCCCCATGGCTTACCGAGGCACCCGCCTCCCCATGGCTTACCGAGGCACCCGCCTCCCCATGGCTTACCGAGGCACCCGCCGCCCCATGGCTTACCGAGGCACCCGCCTCCCCATGGCTTACTGAAAGTGCATTACCAACAGATGCCAAGGACTCCAATTGTTTTACTATTCATGGAAACCTGCCCCCTTACAGGAGTGACTAATGATTATTAACCTACACGGGGCCACAACACTAGCCTTACACCTTTTGCTTATTTTCAGTATTTTTTTATAAATAATAATGATCAATCTTCATTTCCAACCTATGCCACTTATGTACTTTGAGGCAACGCTCATTATAAAGTCTGAATAACAATTAAAAGCTAATTACATCTATTGCTTGTAGTAATTAAGACAGAGACACAGTGACATACATGGGGATCAATAAAAAACAGCACATTAACTGTTGCAGTTACTAAATCACAGTGAGAATGCCAGCCGCTTAGCTGAGTCATGTCGAGTTTTATTGCAATTATCAGGATATCAGCTAGGAAACAAGAAGGAAATAACAGTGGAAATAACAAGTAATAAAAATACTTATTGTATGTGCGCGAGAAGAGTGTCGAAAATAATGAAATAATACTCCATATGTGAAGAAGTTGCATCAGGGACAGTGATTAGAATCAAAGCTCAGAGAAATGGATGGGTACTTGGAACAACTGCTACGCCACAGACTTACAGCCTCAAAAATTAGACTAAAAGCCATCAGGATTTGTATGACCATTCCTATAAGGCCTGAAGCTTAGCCCATCCATCCATTTTCAGAAACTGCTTATCCTTCTGGGTCACGGGGGATCCAGAGTCTATCCTGGAAGCTACGGGCCCAAGACAGGGAATAACCCAGAACAGGCGAGGCTAGCCCACTGCTGGGCGCACCTATGGGCAATTTGGCAACGCCAATTAGTCACAGCCTGTTTCTGGATTGTGGGGGGAAACCCCACAATGACACGGGAAGAACATACAAACTGCACACATATGGAACAGGGACTTGAACCCTGGCCCCAGAGGTGTGCGGTAACAGAGCACTATACCACCATGCCGCCCCAAAGCTTAGCCCGACTCTAAGATGGCGACTTGACATTCACAAATTCAAGCGCAGCTACATTGACTTACACACATAGTGTGAACACTCCTGATTTTCTAAGCCTCCTCCCTCTGTATTCCTGTTTTACCCCCAAATTTCCATATCCACCCCTCACCCCCAGACATAAAGCTCTGAATTATGTAATGAAAATTTGTTTCATTTTGTCAACATAATGTAGCGTTATTACATAATGCAGTTTACCCCTCCAGTCTATCCAAATTTGTACTTAAAATGAGCTAAATGTAGGTATACTGAGAACTAAATTCCAATATATGGCATTTGGCTTCTTGCAGGAAGCCATGGTTGAGGTGTGACGTTTGACCGTTTTGTACCCCAGCCTCCATTATCCTACTCAATGACTCACTTTCCATTTCAATTAAGCTTTAAAACACTTTTTTTAAATGCTTAAGAGTATATCAGCTTACAGCCTTTGCGTATACTAAGAAACAGAGAATGTGCCGTGGGTTAGCGGTATGTCCTCGCCTTAATGCTTGCTGGTGCATATTTACAGATAGGATTCATCTTCCTCTGGGTGTGTAAGTAAATATTCAGATCTGCAGGGTTTGGCTACTGGCTTATCTAGAGAATATTTGGCAATTTAATTCTAATACTCCTGGGTGATTTCCTACAGAAAGATAAATTTGCAAAGCAAATGTCTAGCGAGAGCCAAACATTACAGACATCCATGGTGTTTGTTTTCTTCTCTTGCCAGTGAGTGAAAATACATTAGAATAAAAAAAAGAATCCCAGACAGCAGTGGCTGATGTTCCTGATTTTTTTTATTTGTTTTGCTTTTGTAATCTCTTGGTCAGTGATTGTCCAGGTCCACTAGCCAGTCTGGACTTTTTGTCAATAGTGGACTTTTGGATAGTAGAGTCAATAGTCATAGACAAGAAAAAAATAATGACATACTGCATAAATATTGTTAATTCAAGATCAGAAATGAAAATAATTCATGATAGTTCAGTTGGTGCAAAAGATTCATAGTATTTATGAATGGACCAGTGGCGATTGCTCTAAGACTACAAGGGAAGCTCCACTTACTGAAATATGTCCGAAAATAATCGTATTGGTATTGCTTTTAGTAAAAGTGCGCTAAAACGCGTTCAACTTAATGACGAGCTCGTTCAGAATTTATTTATCGTAGGTTGTCTGACGCAATTTTCTTCTCATGCATTTCTGTGGCAGCGCAGTGCATTAAACCCTATTGAAGCACAGCTTCAATGGACTTCTATGGCACGGCACAGAATAGCTTTTTTCACTGCAGAGTAGCCAGACTCTTATTGGATAAATCAGCTTCTCTGGGAGTGAATGGAGCAGTGGGCGGGCCAGGACGCTGGGCTGATGCATGATGATTGGAAGTACTGTCTAAAGGGCGGAACCCTTTTTTGATAGACAGCAATTTTAAATATACACCGGAATTGAAGTGATTTCCAGCTCAGTCCAATGCGGATTTGCAATTTAAGTCGTGAGACAATTTCCTGCACATAGTGTGTTACTTGCTGGTAATATGAATATATATATATATATATATATATATATCATTCTTTAAAAAAAAAACATAATTATAGCATTCTCGAATTTGGTTCTCGTTTCAGCTGTGTAAAGTTCGTTCCTTTGTTCATTCATATAGTATCATATTCATATAATTGTATGACGTAGGCCTAAAATAAGCTTCCCCTGTTCGAAAGACTAGCAGCTGCCACTGGAATGGGCATAACACAAATTGTTCTGGTCCTCTGCCACCCTGCCTGTAAATGATTATAAGGTTACAGCTATGCCTGCACAGCATCGCATCAGGTCAGACTTGTGAACTATTTTGCAGCATACCAATGTAGCGTCATAATCTTGTCAAAAAGTTCTGCTCCTCCTATATCAAAAGTCTGACGACACTTCACCAGACATTATAGTCGTGATGCTTTTACCCGTCAAAATGGTTTTTACCTAATTGCCTATTGCACTCTCATCACTAACTAATTTTATTATTCATTGTGCCTTTTTTGCAACAGTGATATTCTGGTAACAAGACTAAAAATTTCAATGAGTGACAGGCAGACCGAAACGTATTCGCTGCCCTTTCTTCAGAATACAAAAGGGCTACTATTTACATTTGGCAGGATTTAGGTGGGATATTGCCATCCCCACTGCATGCTGTGTAAATTAAACAACTGATGACTCAATCAAAGACTTTGCATATCTTTGCATTAATGCATTACAATCGGACAGATCTCTGCTAATATTAGGAGAGATTCAGGGATGCATTACTACCTTATGTCACTGGATGTGTTTTAATAAAGATATGAGGAATCCTTCACGAATGCTATATATGCAAATGCATGTCTGAGACCTTCACCTTCCTGCCGCCCGGCTGCAAACAACCATCCGAGACTCTTGTGTACCAACGAAAGACTCCGCCATTTGTTAAGTGCCTATTCTGCCTATTTTTATAGTGTTACTGCTATTTGCCATCAATCTGCACATTGTATAATTCTAACTATATTAGAACTTTAAGAGGACAGTAAATGTCAGGATATATTTTTTCTATTTTTGTTTTTACTCTCCATACTTTTAGATGGATACATTTTTCAATTTCTCTATAAAAATGTATAAATGTTGTAAGTAAAAGAATCTTTGATTTGCTAGTTTATTTTGCCCCCCCCCCCCCCCCCCCCCCATTGTAATACCCTATTAATGAAGATTGTTCGTAATATTAATTGAAATTATAGATTAAAATTGCAAACATAAAACTACAATGGCCAGGAAAAAATGGTTCATTGTGGTATAAGTGCTCAGAGAGCTTTAGAGAATATTTAGTCTCCATAGTGGGTAATAAAAATGAGACTGTCAGCTTTCCATGCTAATGTTATTAATAAATGCTGTCTCTGTCCTTATTATGTCATAGAGAAAATCAATTCAAGTTACCTGTCATTGTCCCTAAAAGAAATCCCACATCAGCATTCTATAGCTTTAACAAGCTCTTTGTCAACACGCGAATGAGAAAGCCCTGTTCAGCTTAAGACCTGAAGAGAATTACACTAAGAATTTGATAAGGTCAGCCCAGACATTGTTATTGGCGTTTCTACTTGGGAATGGCAAACAAAACGCACATAACCAAAACAGTAATCAAAGACAAACAAAATGATGTTCCTTCAGCAGACAAAAAAAAACTGCTTTACCCATATTCCCAGGACAGGGGAGGTTTAGAAGCTGTTCTTGAAGATAAAATAAAATAAACATTTACTGCTGAACAATGCATTATTTAATTCAGAAGTTGAAAAAATGCCAAGCAACAAAGCTCACTATAAAAAATGTAGCAGTAAGCTTTGACCATGAATGTTTACCTACAGTGGTATGGACATGACAGAAATTCAGAGAGTTAAAAATGGATATCAAAAATAAAACAGAATCTAGAAAATCACTGGCAAAGAACCTGGTCTCTCTACCAGCTACCAGGCGGCACCTAGAGTCCCACGACTTATTACATTATGTATGTCGGTATGCTTCATTATTCATTGACTTATATTTTTTGGCTCTATATTTATTTAATGCACCAGCAGTCAGAACACAAAAACAGGTCTAGTTCTCTGGATGTCACCTCGCAGTGGAGAGTAGAGTGGGGTGGGTGGGAAAAAAGATAGCCAAAGCACCTAACGTATAACTGTCACGGCGTGATAGTCATATTTAACACAAGGGACACCCATGGATTTGTTTTCCGAGATTCGTTTACGCATATAATGTACAGAAAATCTTCACTTCACGTGCTTGCCCAAAGTCTGTAGATATGCACATCACTATCCCTCCAAAGGATTACTGGAGCTTGCAAGTTAGAGAGAATTATCATGCCTTTCCAAAAAAAAGCCCAAAAACTTGACAGCAGTGCGGAATAATGCAGCACATTTGCCTAACGCAATAACATGACATACTCTGAAACATTATATGATATTCCATACAAACATCTTGCATAAATAATTTAATGCAAAATACTATAGTAATACTAAAACATACTATTTAGTATCACAGAGAATACATTTGTATTATTATTATCATTTATTTTATTTTTTTAAGGGTAGATAACCTGTGAAGCAAAATGTGGACCGGATGTGACCTTCAGATGTTTATTAATTATGCACTAAGAATATCATGGATAATATAATCACAGGCTATGAACATTATTTCTTTGATCCAAGCCAAACTTTTAAACTAAGCTGGCAGAACAGTAAATTAATATTTCTGGACTGATGGGCATTGATTTTTATCTTTCAGTCATACAATTTTAACAAGTGCTTTAATCTTGAACTGATGTCTGCTGTTAACTAAGCACATCACATGTTTGCGATAAGGTTGCCATGGAAACAGCAGGGGTCATTTACACGTGTCAGCATTGCGATTACCATCAGAATGGAAATCATTCAGTTATGGCCGAATACTTTTGCATGCAAGGAATTGAATTTGGGGTGTCATGCAAAATAGTCAAGAACAATCAAAACAATAAATTATGTACATAAATGTAGTGGTACTGTGGGGGTGAGATTCACTTAAGTCAGTGCTGTTATTGATATGTGTCATTCTATCCTTTATAAAAATTGTTTGTGAGTTTATTGCCCAATGTGGGAGTGAAGGTACTCTATACAGGCTATATGTGCATAATTTTCATATACAAATACGCTTAATACCACCCCGCCCCTGCAAGATTATCAACACACACATTTATTCATCTGTGTTCAACTGGCTATTTTAATCAGATTTTCCAGGTGCCCCATGTTCTCCACCACTGCGAGCTGGAGGGTCGAGCCCTTGACCGCCCACAGAATCATCTCGCTCCTTGCTTGCCTCCCTCCACTGGCAATTCAGAGGAAGTTGCCAGGCGTCATGCCATTAAAAACTCTGCACAAATTGATTTGGCAGTAGCTAGACGCCAGTCTCCCCCCTTCACGTGTTGTCCTGCTGTTTGACTGTTAAAGCCGGCCTGCTGTGAAATGTCCCCCTAGCCATCTTCATCTCCGAAAACCTCCAGCCGCAGACTTCCATCAGCTGACGATAGCATGACTGCCTCATCCTCCGTTTGATATGCCTGCGAGCCAATTAGCCTGAAGTATCGCGATTGGGTCTAGCAGGTAATGAAACGTCCTGTAGATGGACTTTGGTGCCTCTTCGATTAAATGTCGCGGGGTTGAAGTATACTCGGTAAATTATTTCACGCAGATTTGTGGATGAAAGAGGCCACTGTTTTGCAGTGTAGCTTTTCTCTGCATTTCCAGCCTTCAGCTCTTGTCCTACAGCAACTGCTCACTTGTCAAAGGAAGATACTTTGGCTAAATGACCTAGCCACTTAAAAAGCCAATCCTAACATTGCAGCTTCAGCTGTTTGTCAGTGTTTCCTCTTTCCACGCCACTATTTACCACATCCAGTGCTAGGAGTAATAGGCTTAATCTATCCGGCAGCCCTTTATACTGGCAAGAAAGTCAATCCCTTAACTAATTTCATATTTTCAGCACAAATTCCATCCATCCATCCATTTTCCATAATTGTTTGCCCTACGTGGGGTTGTGGGGATCCGGAGCCTTTCCCGGAAGCACCAGGCACAAGGCAGGGAACAACCCAGGACAGGACACCAGCCTTCAGCACAAATTGACAGGCTAAAATATTTCATTCTCACCATCTATGAAAATAATGCAAAAAAGTGAACGCAACATTTCTGATTGTTACACGTTTGATTGTCATATGTTTTTATGAGGAACAAGGTAAAATTCTTGAGCTGTGGTTACATGGAAAGGGCATTTTCACCACCAACAAGCAGTTTGGAGATGCCTGTTGACTTGCCTGCCTTAGGACTGTGGGTGGAAACTGGCATAAGATAGGGAAAGTATGTAAAGACACACACACACGCACGCACGCACACACACACACACACACACACACAGCAGGGGCAGGATTCGAACCTGCAGCCACGGAGGGGTAAGGAAAAGGGCTACCCACTGAGCCACACTCCAAAAGAGAGTGCAGAAAGTTCCAATGCGCAGAAACACTGATGTTAAAACAGAAACGAATAATGTTTTCAATACTCTGAGTGTATCAGACTTCACTCTAGAAATCTTCTGAAGTTAATATGGGTTCATGACTCCCATCACCATGGTTACCATTTTCTGGTGTTACCAGTTTCCTAGTAAGAAGAACCTTGCAGTTGTAGCTGAAATCAGCTGTTTAAATCTGTGGGTTTCTTCCATAGAAAAAAATCCTACTGGTGGTCATTAAAACTGATTTTAATTGTACATAATTTAATATATGAAAGGCATAAATTAAATTCCTGTCACGCAGCAGGGATGTTCTCATTGGTTTTATCTTTAAACTGCTGATTTTCTCTCTCTCAAATGACAAATAATATTCTAAATAGGCTCTTGAATATGACGCGTGTTTAGTCCTAAGGCGGGTATGGGCTGCTGTGTCATGGGCATGATTGTCAAGCAAGTCTGTCAGGAAAACAAAATAAGTATCTAAAAATTCCAATCTCTATCTCTCTCAGGGCCTAGCGTAAGGGATTCCCTCACCACTGTTGACAGATATCTCATTCATGCACTGAGATCAAAATGAGTTTTACATTATTCCAAAATATATAATGCAAAAAGATTGCAGTAACGGAAAAGCTGTTATCAAAACACAATTTGTTTTGTCCTAAGGCAAAACTATTTTAACAAGAAACTGTCAGTAAATGCAACGTGATATCTATGCCATAAGACTAATACATTTCAGTCCTTGGGGCTTTTAAAATATATTATTAAAATGACACTGGCAACCAGTCTTACACAATGTAATGAAAATCATTTGATATATTCACAAAATGCATTGTCATGAATTTCAAAAGGCATCCAAACCTTCAAAAGCTGACATGTTTGAGTGTTTTCTTGGTGTTATTTTACCTGATGGCACACATGAAACAAGACTATGTGAAATATGCAGAATAGAGTGATGAAATGTAGAAGCAGGATATCATCAGCTCCCTTTTCCATGCTGTACTGGATCCCTTACAATCTGCCCATTGCGGCAGGTGACATTCTGCTTAAGGGGATGGGCTTTTGTCTGAAAGGACAGTTCATGAGCCTGGTGGATAGTTCTTTGGTGATCTTGAGTAAGGTAACTAACCTGACCCCGGCTGCCTCAGCACAAACTCCCAGCTCACTGCATCATAAAGAGCCGGACGGAATTAGCCAAAAGGTAACAGGTTTATGTTACGTTATGTGCTACTGTTTTGTCTTTAAGCGCTATATCTATCTATCAATCCATCCATCTTCCAACCACTTATCTATTACTTGGCCTTGGAATCCTGGAGTCCTTCCCAGGAACACTGGGCACAAATCGGGGGAATTTCCTGGACAGCGTGCCATTACATCACAGGCCACGCACACACCTACACTCTATGCCAGTTACATACTATGCCAGTTACATACTACAGTATGCCAGTTACACACTATGCCAGTTACACACTATGCCAGTTACACACTATGCCAGTTACATACTATGCCAGTTACACACTATGCCAGTTACA
>JAODKL010000036.1:5432636-5442749 GCA_026780765.1 Petrocephalus schoutedeni | reverse complement strand
GTGTGTGTGTGTGTGTGTGTGTGTGTGTGTGTGTGTGTGTGTGTGTGTGTGTGTGCGTGTGTGTGTGTGTGTGTGCGTGTGTGCCTGTGTGGTGGGGGGAGTGTTTGTCAAATGGTGCACGTCTTTGGCTAAATAAGCACAAATTTGTTTACGGGGGTCACGATCGGGCTTGTGATTCTGACAGCCTGAACTCTGGGAAAATAAAACTGTTGCAAAACAAAATCTCCCAGGAAGCGCTTTCTTCCCCCAATCTGCCCGTCATTACGGGCCTTTCCTGCATATGTTACAGACGGAGACTTTGCGGTGCCACGCTGGACCTTGCGGGCCCCAATATTCGCGTGATCACACACAACACAGTTTTACTCTTGTATACCAAAAACGTTCAATTCAACCCATGCTGGAACTGTGCACAACACAGTATCCTAAATAAATAAATCGACAAGCATGATGTTATCTTCTTAAGTAAAAAGCAACCGTTTCCCTATGATAAAGAAATATTAATAATAATTCCATCTTGAACAATATGCGTCTGAACGTTTACTTGTAATAAATTTGATCAAATTATGTATAATACGATTAAAATGAAGCTAAAATTAGTCTTACATGAGGCAAGAATAAGTTAGCAAGAGTAAACACTTTGGGAAAGGGTAGTTGGAAGCAATGAAGAGAATCTCAAGTTTATTGTCCTAATGAATCTTGTCTTAATGACATGTAGTAATAAATTAGGACAGTCCATTAAAACATGATTTAAATAGACATAGCTTTAAAAATTGCATTATAAAATCGTATATCTACAATATTTATGCGAAAGGGCACTTTAGTTATAGTAGTCTTTTCGTGTATGAAATGCACATCTGTGTCCAGATTTGCAAAAAGCAGGAGCCTCAGACCGCAAACGATCTGCGTAATACAGGGAGTCCTCGGGTTACGAGGTTTACGACGCTGCCGATAGCGTCGGACTGACGGGCTTCGGGGCGAATTGGTTTGGCTGCGCGCAATTTCAGCAAGGAGCCGATCCATAAGAACCGCCTCCCTAAAAGCGCTGGAATCCCCATCACTACTCAGCATGTACTTTTAGAAAATGAAAATGCGCCGATGCAGCAGAGCAGAGGTGCTGCGATGAATAGCTGTCATAAGAAACCCCATGATTTCCCTTAGAATATGCATACCCCGCCCAGGGGGGATTGTACCTTACCCTATGTTACGTTACGTTAAGCTGGGGGTAGCATTCATGAGAGACGGGGTGTTGTCCTGTTTAAAGAAGTGCATTCAAGCAATGGAGTGGTGACTTTGCTTTTCATTATGACACGTTCTGAAAATCAGTGCCCGTTACACACCGCGTTTCCACATGGCACGGTTCCTGGGTGCTGCGCACTGTAAAACAATACAATGCATCTCAGGGTGGCACGAATCCCACTCCATAGCTTTTATGTTCTAAGTTGTGATTTTATAACTGTGTTAGGATAGGTACGTGACTTAGACTAGGGTGTGTTTCGACTTACACCAAAAATTCAGGTTACATTACTGTTGTAGGAACGGAACTGTGTCGTAAAACGAGGACTCCCTGTACCCGAAAAATTCGGGCGCCCAGGGTGTGGTATGGAAGCCCATTTCCGCCAGTGTGAAGAAAAAAATAAGAAATCTAGAAATAATGGCTTACTATCTCGAAATAATGGCTTAGTATCTAGAAATATTGAGAAACTTTCTCGAAATAACGACTTAATATCTCAATGACCCAAGTCCCGGTGCAAATTATACATACTTATATATATTTCAATAGCTTCTAGGCTATGGGAGCCAGTAACCAAAAAACAGCTGCAAATTGTGGGACTAGAGGAAATAGCAATTCCCATTCATTTTTAACCCTTTATGGATTTTATATTGATGTTTTTTCTTTTCCCCCAGCAGGACAGGTGCGATCACTGAGTGGGTTGATTAGGAGGGGGGTGGTACGTGACAATACCCTTCCTAGGATTTGCCAGAGGGACTTAGCTCACTGGCTGGCAAGGCATGGAAAAAATCAGTATTTCATTATTAGGACAGCAATTTGTTGACGGTCCCTAAATCAGGGGATCCTCTGCGAGGCTGTGAAACTGCCCTGTCCGTCTTTCAATCTCTTATGCCGGCTGGCGTGACTGAAACTCCGCCGCTAGGTCTGCAGAGTGTCGATCCGAGGATCTGTCAAATGTCCAACCTAAAATGGACTTCACCAAGTTGATATTTTGAGATAATAGGTCATTATTTCGAGACAGGCTCCGCTCCAGCTCTAGGTAACAGGGCAGGCCAGGAAGATTTTTTTGGGGGGTAACTACATATAAAAAATACACTTCCCCCTCTTGGCTGGATGGGCCAGCCTTTTTGTTGACTTACCCATTCATTCTTCTGTGTTCCGTTAAGGGTTAATCTTGTTGTCTCCTCGTCAGTATAGTGGTTAGCATCCCCGCCTGTCTTTTTCACAAAGAGTATTGAATGCACATACACTATATTGCCAAGGGTATTGGGACACCCCTCCAAATCATTCAATTCATGTGTTCCAATTACTTCCATTGCAACAGTTTTATAAAACCAGGCACCGCGACATGCAGACTGCTTCTACAGATGTTTGTTAAAGAATGGGTCTCTCTCCCTTTCCCTCTCAGCTCAGGGAATTCACGTGTGGTTCCGTAATGCCACCTGTGTCCATTTGTGAAATTTCCTCACCACTAAATATTCCACGTTCAACTATTAGTGGTATTATAACAAAGTCGGAGTAACTGGATAGAACAGCCTGACCTCACAAATGCTCCCCTGGAAGAATGGTCAAAAATTCCCATAAATGCATTCCTAAACCCTGTGGAAAGCCTTCCCAGAAGAGTTGAAGCAGTTATGGCTGCAAAGGGTGGGCCAACTCCATATTAAAGTCTACATATTAAGAACGGGGTGTCATTAAAGGTGCAGGCTGATGGTGTAATGGCAAGGGATGTAGCTACGTAGTTACAGTTGTGGTATCTTCACAATCTGTGTAAATTGTGCAATGTAAATAACAGGGGAAAACATAAAAAAGCGAAAATCCCTCCTGTCTTAAAAGCCCAGGATTTGTTTTACTGTTGTTATTTATTTTGAGTCTATATTACTGTCATGTGACTTACATGGCTCTTTACTGACGGCAGATACATTTGTTGATTTTGCACATGTATTTACCAGATACTATTATCCAAAGCCAAGTACGTTTGCGAAAACAGGACCTCATTTCCTGGAATAGCTGGGGCCCTTCTGCCAAAACAGGGATGTGAACCTATGCCCTTCTGCCAAAACAGGGATGTGAACCTATGCCCTTCTGCCAAAACAGGGATGTGAACCTATGCCCTTCTGCCAAAACAGGGATGTGAACCTATGATCACAGGAGTCTCCTAACCCACTGAGACACACACCATCCCTCTTGTTGCGCTCATCCTAGGAATGGCACTGAAGTTTGTTCACATGTTTACTCAGCTTAAACCCAGCAGACTCTGTCTTGCTGTGGTTACCTTGACAAGCCATTGATTTCCTGTTGTTGCCACATGATGCATGGCAGTATCATTAGCCTTTATGAGGCTTTTCCCAGCCAGCACTGTGTGTTTAAAAGTAATAATAATAAAACTGCACAAAACACTGGTGCATTAGCAGTATTTGTTATGACACCCTTTAATATGCAAGAATACATTCTTATAGAAGAATTTCACTCTATTGACAAATCTATTGATTTGTCATTTTGAAGTCCTCTTACAAATATTTAGTAGAAAAAAAATATAATTTTATGTACTGGTTGATGAATAGATAGTGCATTATTATAGAATTACCATTAAAAGCCCCTTGACAGGAAGTGAGTTCTAATCAAGTGTGATTTATGCCATATTAATAACATAGTAAACTTGGACTGACTATGAATGTGATTTCCAGGTGTGGCTCACACCTTTGTTGGGGAGATCCTGCCACATGGGTCATTAAATGCACACGTCCCACCACTGGACGCCATTGCAGTGTCTACCACTTCAAAGGTAGCTGTCCTAGCTCTGTGGCATATAAACATAAAACACGGTGAGAGCCGGGATAAAATTCTGACAGCTCCTCTCCATTACTTGAGATTCCCACCAGAGACAGAGAGAGAGCAAAAAAAGAGAAAAACAGAGGGAGTGAGGGGGTTCAGACTTGACTGATGGCAGCCCCTACTGAGTGAGTTAGGCTTCCCTGCTTGCGGTCTCGACTCGGACTTCTCCTTAGACGGCTGTCTGACATCTACGATGATGAAGTGCTGTCCTGGGCTGTAAGCACACCAACCACAGCATTTCCCTACGGCAATTTCACTCTCACGTGCACTGCTCGGATTGGCGGACGTTAAGGCAGAGGGCCAGTCGTGGGGGAGTAGCACCCAAGGCACTGCAGGTAACATGTCACCAGTGTCAGTGAGCAATCAGACCCATCCTTCCTGGCTCGGCTGCTCCCAAATATTAAAATGCATTGGCGTCTCGGGGGGGTGGGGGGTGTTTGGGTTTCAGCGAATATGTGTGTGTCACTCTCAAGACACTGAAAACAGAACTCGGCATCTGATTAAAAAGACATGATTTATTATTCACCTGTACGCATTTCAGATTTATCACGAGGACGGGAAAGGCACGGCTGGCTTCCAGGGCAATTAGACCCTTTGATTCCTCGTACAAAGAACGCCAATTACAAGCCCTGCTCAATCCCTAAAAGCCAGACTGAGTTCTGAGCTCCCTGTCTAAAATTTAGATGGATTCAGTCTCCCTGCTGCAGACCTGCTATTCAGTTTCATTAGTCTTGATGGTTTTTATGAGGTCATTCCCAGCTTTTGCTGTGTATGTAAAAATAAGTGTAATAAATTATTTTCTCATCATACTCCTTATTACTTACATACAGTAATGCGCGTGGAAGAACATCGGTCCCCATACTGGTGTGCACTTTAATTTAAATTAACCAGCTGCCGTGCTGCATTATCATTATTCTTACTTTCTCAGGTCCCGCAAACCACGATAAGTGGTTACACGACGGGTGAATATGGTTTAAGAGGGCGTTTCCGTCCGTGCATGTAGGATTAAGTTAAGCGTGGCTTTGTAGTGCGACCAGCCCTGCCTGAGCCGGCGTGGGCGCGGAGGACAGGAAGCTCGGCTCGCCCTGCCGGCATGTGAATTATTCACACGGCCCCTTGCTGCCCTCGCCTGTCAATGCGAGTGCCCGTGAGAGGAGTGGCCAGCCAGGCAAAGTCTGACAGGGCCAGAGGTAGCAAACTCTTTTTTTTTTTTACGTCAAGTCGAAAGAGGATTCTTATATTTTTAATCCTTGACGTTTCAGCCAGGGAATGTGCGTAGACTGAAACCGAATAGCAATTAGTAACAGTAAAAATGAAATAATTTATATTAACCCGTAAACTTTCCATTAATTGATCCAAAACCCATCCATGCATCTGGCAGCTCCTGCTTGGTATCAGTGGTACCGGGGAGCATGAATCTTCACCCAGGCGGCACGGGGCACAAGCACAGGATTCCACTGCGTCCCTCATTCAGTCAGCAATAAAAATGCGAAGATGACAGACGGTACAAAGATATTCACCCACAAGTTCTCGAAGGTCCTCCTGTATCCTGTCCATTGTTCATGTGTCTCTGTTGATATAGTAGCAGAACAAGAAATTATTTTTATTATGCGACATTATGACACAAGACGACTGCCTGTGTCTGTTTGTGGCTTATCAGATGACATGCCCTCTACTGTGGCTCACTTTCTCCAGCTCCTGTTCTCCATGATGGCTGAGCATGGGTTTGTAGAGAAGCCTGGTCTCAGACTACTATACTACTATACTCCTGTACTATACTACTGATAGAAAATCAGCAGACAGGCCTGGACCGATACTCAGCCTGGGCAACTGTATTGTCCTTCTACCCCATTACTAGGTGAAGCCCTCCTCAGCCAATCAGCTCTTTAGTTCATTTTAAACAAGGGCTTATCCAGCCTATAGAACTTGCAGCCTCTGATGTGTCTTCATCCAGCATGACATCAGTTTCAATCAGCTGTTAGATTATAAAAATCTTCTGTTTCCTGTCTTTACTAAAGTATATGTTTCGCTATGTAATCACACAACTCTGTCAAGAAAAAATCAAGCCCTTTTTAAATTTTACTAAATTAAAGTTGCCTGTTGCATTTCTTGAGATGCCCCATGGGTGTTTAGAATGATAATACATTAATATAGCTGTTTGCATAGCTGTTTTGTCATGTTTCATTTGAAATGCAGTGACCTTTTGCAAAAGCACTGACACAGTTCTCTTCCAAGTACTCAGCACATTTTGACATGTTTATTAGCTAAGAAAGATTAATGGATGCTTGAATTAACCTTTACATAAAACTTTTTAAAAAGATTGCAGCAGTTCTCTGTCAGTGAACTTGATTGGGGAATAATCAGATTCACAAATAAACATAATAACGTATTCATTTCCTTACCCAGCATGAAGATTAAGCAATTTAAGCAATTAAGTTCCATGCATAAAAGAATAAGTGAAAAGAGATGGAGGCCACACTTTATTTTTATTTACCGCTGACATATTACACAACAATTATGTTCCAAATCATTGAAATTCACTATTTTTGTCAAGGCATGGGAAACTTACTATTGTGCCACTGAATAATATTGCTGTTGAGTGAGCTACGAAACTGAGTAGGGATAGATATGGGCCAAAGCTTAGCTACCAGTTTCTGCTCTAAGGTGCTTGTTAGAAAAGTTGCAATATTTTCTTATTTGATTGGTGCATTGTCATCCCGCTCTAACGTCACATGGGAAATGTTTGCTCCACGGCAATTAGATAATCCTTTGGATATTCTTTTAAATACTCTTTCTTTTTTATTTTGATTTTTATTCAAGTACACCTATTAACATGTATATTAGGCCAGAGCAATCCTGTTCTTATAAAATGTCCAAATTGATCATCTGACATACCATAAGTCTTCATAAGATCTTACATGTGTGCTGTATATGTATCAAAACAAAAAAAAAATATTAAAATATTTTTAAACCTCAGTGTCAAATCTAGTAATATACAGCATGTGGGGAAGTTAATCCTAAATTTGCATACGTTTGTGTTAAAAAGGTGCCTTTTTTGCATTGCTTTATCTGGTTAGGCTAAGAAAAGCAGTTTTGCCCAAAAATGGCTCCCTATTCATCTTCATGCTGTACAAAGAATTCATGGCAGCAGATGGTAACCATGGTGACGAAGGTCATGAACTCCTGGAAGTCACATTCCGAGTCTCCATCGGTGTCCAGGCTCTCCATCAGGTTGTCCATGGTGGCCTGGTCCTTGATGTGCTGAGAAAATGGCGAGGACAAATACGTTATACACGTTTTGCCGGTTTCATAGATTTCTCCACGAGGTACAAAAAATGTCTCACCTCTAAGAAATTAGATAGCTCATTGTTAATCAAGTCTTTAAGTTCAGTTTTTTTGAGTTTGTGTTTATCTCCCTCTTTCCTAGCGTATTTGACGAATTCTGCAACTATGGTGGCCAAGGAATTCTCAAAATCAGTCATTTTGAGGTTAATCTGGAACACAAAGAAGGCACAATTAGTTTTACACAACGGGATCATTATTGCACCATACAAAAATGTCCATTTTTTATTGTACCACCATTAAAAGGGTACAGCACAGAAAAGTCTTATAAGAAACCCTGATAATGAAATCCATCTGGCCTCGATTGGACTAACGGGCCTTGTTAGTGATTCTGCCGGGTCAGCAGAGGGGTCTGAGGTATCTGAGGTGGCTTAGGGCTGCTCTGGGGTGTGGAAGCTGCCTCTGAATGGGCTTCAGTCTTGTTTGTTTTTTCAAGGATTCATTTACCTTATCTTCTTTTCTTAAAGGGGTCCTGTCCTCTTTTTATTTGCCAGTTCTGACTTAAAAAAACGCCTTTGTTTGTTTGTTTGAACCTACTAGTGTGTGGTCTCACCCCTGTGGAAGACCCCCACTCCCCAACATGTCACTTGTATGTATAAAGGGAATATTCATTCAAGAAAAGAAATTCAGTCACTCTTAAATTCATTCACTTAATTGATAAATATGGAAAACTACAAATCTCAAAACAAAACGGAACATGAGAAATTGAAAATCTGTAAAAATGCCATTTGTGAATTATTGACCAATTCAGTATTAAATGCTGTTTATTCTTTCCTTCCAAGGCAGATTTTGTCTACTTTAACTGTCTAATGGCCATCTGTTCAGCCCTTCAAAAGAGTCTATTGCCTGACTATGAACAGCAGGTGGCGATGTGGTTCATCACTTGCATTCGAGACGATACATATGTCTGTTTGCGTCTTAGTACTGCCCTACGCCGTAGCATTAAAAAGTCAGCTCTACCAGTCACATTTTAAACTGTAAGCCTCTCCAAATAAAACATCTTCTAATGAATTTGCTCATATGATAAATAATCTATGGTCATAAAGAGAATGCATGCAGCTTCCAGTAAGTCCTGCCTGTTGGGTTACCAAGCTAGCTATTGACCTCGGAAGGTAATGCCTATAGCATAACAAAAACATATGCCCATCCCTAGACAGGTATCAGATAACAGCAATCAAGAATCAGTTATTTACCTAACAGAACACTGCAGATGCTGAAAGCACTTCTAACCGATCATTAAAGCTTATTCTCGCACAGCGATTCAGTAAAACGGAGACTATAGTGAGCAACACAATATCATCACATCGGGAAGAGAACTGAACATACCGTAGTGTCGCTGGGAGAGAGGAGGATATTTTGAGGACTGAGAAAGTGATATCAGGGAGAGGCAGAAAGGGCTTTTATACTAAGTATGATGGGGGGGGGGGGGCAGTGCTCGGGACAGGACCCGTGTCAGTCCATCTCGCAGACCAATGGGGAGTTGGGCCATGTGAGGCTGGCCTGTAGTGTAGTCTCACTCTCACTTTTAATGGGTGCTCAGATAGACCCCTTTAACTAGGCTACAGGGATGAATGTCTGCTGGATTTGCATTCGATAAATAAATGGCATCATGTGTTCTTTACAGAAATTCAAAATATGATAGCAAAATAGCTCCGTAATTTGACATTGAGGTATAACGGAATGTGTCTAAATCACCCATAGTGCATGGCTGTGCCTGTGTATGTAAGAGTGTGTGCGTGTTTGTGGCCTGCGATGGACTGCCCTCCCATCCATGGTGTAACTGAGCCCTATGCCCTGCACTGCCTGGGATAGGCTCCAGCCCACCCCCCCCCCAGATGTTAGAATATGGATGGATGGCTGTTTGGTTGGTTGGATACATGATATAAAAATACGAACAAACAGCTGTGCTATAAAGGTGTATGGGGCACTAAGGAGAGACACATCTGGGAAATTAATTAAGCTGTTTATTGCAGTTCCATCTCAGTTACTGTAAATGTATTTTAGTAAAGGTATGCATGGTTTATTTTGTGCTTTGGATAAACATCACAAAGCAGTCGATATGCACCGACAGGTGACCCCTTTTCAGAGGGACGCCTTTACTGCCTTTACCATGTATACATCGTGTTTCGCTCCCATTCTATTCAGCCTCTTTTATCTCCGTGCGCACAGAGATTTTCCAGCCTTGTGCTCTTTCTTTAATTGTCATGGAGCTTCTGGTCGCTGCGATTGGCACAAAAGGGCCGTTGTCAGGGGCTTCGGACGACAATGGCCTGCTTCAGAGGAAATGGATGGCAGTGCATGTTAATGAACAGGCCCCTTTTCTCCAGCAAAGTTGGCCAGACGTGTGCTCCCTCCGTCCACAGACTGCTAAGTAGATATTACAACTAGCATCACACTCCGGCTGGAAGGGAATAAGGGCATGTTTCTGCCGACAGAGCCATCAGTAACTTGTTGTAACAGTTTCAATGTCGGTAGTGCACACCGCTGTAAAATGTCAGCGCAGAAGTATAATTTGAAAAGGAAAAACTTATATGCATATTCACCTAATTTGCTGAAATCTTTCAGTGCTCCAGAGCACATTATAAGCAGGTGAAATATAAACAGGTGATTGTAAATTCATTGCTTCTTAATACGCTGTATAATGAAAAAAATATAAGACAACAGCCTTGCAGTGTCATGTCTCTTACTGCACTGCTCCCTGTCCT
>JAODKL010000036.1:5329637-5342531 GCA_026780765.1 Petrocephalus schoutedeni | reverse complement strand
CACACCGTACTCCCACACTGCACACTGTACTCCCACACTGTACACTGTACTCCCCCACACTGTACACTGTACTCCCAGGGAATTTTTCCTTGCCACTGTTACATCTGGCTTGCTCACTGGGGGCTTTGGGCAGAGATACTGTAAAGCAATGAGACAATGTAATGTTGTGAAAATGCATGATACAAATAACATTGTATTGTGTGTTTCAAAGAATCTGTGATGTAACTACAAAAATGAGCTTAAGCTTCATAACGTATCCAAGAGGCGCATTCCACAAGCATGTATGTGACCTGAAAGTAAGACTGTCATTCCGGGGGGCAGACTGCCCCGTTAGCCATGTCACTCGCACATAGTGTCACTCACGCGTGTTTCCCGGGTGACATCACCTCTTTATCCCGCAAGGTTCTGATGACAGTCATCTTTCCCGGCATTAATGATTTATTATTCACAGCATTTCTGGAATAGTGATGCCATCCCAAGGGAATAGATAACAGGAGCTCTGAGTGCAGAGGTGGCATTTTAGCACCGCCATCAACATTAATTAGTAATGTTAACACCAAAATAACACGTGCAGACGCAGCGCAGGGGGGCGGGGGCCAGAGGCATGACCTCACCGAGGTGGGTGACACATGGTAACAAATGAGGGGCCAGCACAGGCTGGCAGGCCGGCATCAGACATTACCAACCAGATGTAGTTTTCCAGCTACCCCCCTCAGCAGTGTCTACTGACACTGGCTGAATGAAAATTAGCAATCTAGGCTATATTTTTGAATATAAAAGAGAAAAAGGTACAAGAAAATGTAAGAATCAGCATAGTATGGCTTCTTGTGTAGATGCAACGCATCGTGGATTCACACCTTAAGCAGGGAGTTTGGATGGCAGCAGGACAATGTCAGTTTGCCTCACACAAACTCGCTCTACTCAATGGGGGATACGTTAATACCACGAATGCTAATGTTCTTTGTCCCGTGTGATCTAAGTCATTTTTAAATTAATTTTCCAGCATCTCCAGGGGTGTCATTTATATGTTTTCAGTTTCTGATTTTTGCAATGATGTAAGCTTGGTGACAGGTGAGGGTAAAAGGTCAGAGTGGTGCGCATATGCCATCCCATAATATACCCTCAGTATAGGGGAATATCTACTGTGACAAACTGCTGAAGAGTGGGAATGAAGCTGGTGAAGAGAGGAAGCGTGGACGTCTGCCGAGGTGCTGAAGATGGGCGTCTTTATTCTTTCCTTCTGTTTTGATGTCATATTCTCCCTACTGCCTTTTTGTGGCAGGATATTGAGGGGAGCCCACGGAAGAATAATAATGCAGTGTTTTGCACGATCATTCCAGAGGATTTGAGTCTAAAATAACCGACAATTCTTTATTAAAATACAGTGATCAACAAGTGTCCATGGAAAAGTCATGGAAATATGGCTGTAGGAATGCATGAAGCTGTCGACTCGAAGTGACAAAGGGCATCACTTTGATAATATTTAGCATCACCACACTATTCTTTATAAAAATGCAAATTGTGTACATTTGCTTTGGTAAATTCAGGAGACGGGGCCCTATTTCATCTGCTGTTGTACTGTCAGAAACCAGAAAAGTCCACATAAAAGGTCCCGAGTGAAGCCTGAAAGCCATTCATTTGTCCTGGTGTAAGCACGCCCGAATTAAAGCCAGGGCTCATTGTTTCTAAACAATGTTCAAAGCTCTGCAAGATGCTCCACAGTATTGGATCTGGAGGCTTATTTGGATATGAATTCAAGGATTAATGTTTGATCTGCACTGTGTGACCGTAGGTGCGTACACTTGTGCTTTTTGTGATTTGGTGCTGTAGACTGTCAGGAAAACAAGCAGTGTGTTTACTTTCTGTCTGAATAATAGTAATAAATAATAATACATTTTATTTCTGCGCCTTTCAAAACACCCAAGGTCACTTAACACAGCAAAGTACAAAATACATGAATAAAAAACATAAGATTTTATATACGCAAAATTACCCTAAAAATATGCACAAAGATATTAAATAAAAATTAAACTGCATAAACCAGCTTAAACAAGTGAGTTTTTACATTCATCCTCATAAGCCATATTTCCCCAGGCAATCTGGATCTTATATGAGGACATTAATGTCGAGGACCAATCCAGCAGAATTCTCAGCGTACACATGTGCAGCTTACATACGTAAATACTTTAGAAATTCTTCTGTGCTACTTTCACTTTGCTGCCAGTCATCGATATGGATATTTATGATTATTGTTTAATGTTTATTGCTTAATCTCTACTGTCCTGCCTCAGCACTGAGCATAAGTGTATATGGGACAAAGCTTTAACTTTGACTCATAAACGAATTCCAAAATGCTGATCCTCCGTTTCGCTCCATCGCAAACATCCACATGGTGGTGATGACCTTCGCCTCGCCGTGGAAGGTCGCTGCAGGCACTGGAAGGATCGCTATCCTGGCAGATATCACGTGCGGCTAGAGAGTAAGTGGGAGAGCCGGTCGGGCCTGCCGGCACACGGAGATCTGCTCCCACTCCGGAACGCCGCTGCGCTCCCCGGAATGCTTTAACGAGCTTCCCAGCCAGGGGGCGTGGCAACGCGGGAAGCCTGAGAGACGTTTGGGAAAGGCGGAAGGGGGGCGACACCGAGGACACACCCAGGGCGGGTGTGGGGGTAAAATTACAAAGCGCCGCACACGCTCCTACCGTCAGCAGGAAGCCGGGGGGGCTGTTACCACGTTTCACAGCAGCAGCCGCCCCTCCCGCTACTCGGACCCTGCACCCCTCCCTCCTTCACATGCCTGCGACAACTTCAATGCTATTTGTTCCAGCTGCCAGCTGCTCTTGCTCTAAGAACTACATCTCTATAAAATCCCCTGATTACTATGTGAGTGTTTCCTCTCTGATTTAACTCCTTGGCCAGTCGCAAACAGTCACGTGTGAGTGTTTACCTCTACTCAAACCACACGTTTGCATGGGGCCCCTGAGTTTGGGGTCCGCAAATAATCACTGCACTAAATATAACAAAAAACATCCTTTAATTAAGAGACGCATGTTCTGCAATCCTGCTAGCTAGCTAGTTACAATCCTCTGACTCTAATTTTTATCTGTTAAATTTTTGAAGCTTTTGAGAGAACTGAAGTGAGTTTTTGAGTGGGGCCCCAGAAACACCAAGGCCCCCAGATTCATCAACGACATAAGAGGAAATGTATCTGTAAATATACAGGTCTAAAGGCATTATAAGCGTGTAAAACAGTCTACAGTGGCCACTGTTGATATATTGCTTGTTAGCTGATGCTTCTAACCATCACCACTTAAAATATTATAGTTAGATATTTCCCTGAAGCTTGCTTAAGGGTATTATGGCATCCTGTAAGCTAAAGCCTATAACCACCGTGCTACTTGCAGCATCTAATATCCAGTTACCTACTATGCAAATAAATACATATTGTGTATTTTCGGCCATTCAGTTTTAATGAAACTTCTGCCTGTCATTTCTTCATGCTTGCGGGATTTCAAAGTCGGCTAAACTACCAGGAATTGAATGGATTTGATCCCTTTTTGACATCTAACTCCCTAATTGAATACTTATTATTGTATTTTGAGATTCTCTAAGAAAATATATACATTTAAAAAGTAGCAGGACATCTGCAGCAGAAATGTAGTAAGACAAAATCTTTAGTTCAGTTCTGAAATTAAAAATGACTGGACCCTTTCCTAACCAGCATAAGTGGAATTGCCAGCTGCCAACATGTCCTTGGAAGGGTTTGTTGATGGTCTGTAGCTTTGCCACGGTAACAGGCCCAAATAACCGGGTGCTGAATTTGATCGGGGCACCTGCTTGTAGTCCGGGCCTGAGGAAATTGGAGATACTGGCGAGAGATTTTCATAGTCCAATCCACCAGCTGGGTGATGTGTCCAAGAAGATCTGAGCATGATCTGACATCATGTGTCGCACATCTTCATTGTAGGTGATACCCGGGGTTCTGGCTGCCTTTTCACAGCGGAACATCTCCTCTGTCCACTCCTCCACTTGCTTTGAGGTTTGCACATTGCTAGCAGGAAGCAGCTTTGGGGGCACGGTTCAGACCTGGGCCATAATGAATGCTCCTGCAGCCTTAAGGTCGCTGCGGCTGGCTAACAGACCTGAGCTGCTTCACCGTCAGTAGGGCCTCTGGAAATAACGTTGGGGGTGGGGCGGCAATGTGAAGCCATAAATGAAGAGGCTGAGATTGGTTCTCCTGCCATGATGATGAACACAAAACCATTATAACTATCTCACCCTTATCTGGCACATTCCAGGTGGATGTTCATGTTCAGAGCCCAATGAAACAGAAACCTATCCTGACTTTGCACTAAAAGTAAATTGGGCGATTAAGTGAATCCATTCGAACACAAAGATAATCCGGTCATGTGTAAGATCAAGTCCACGCACACCGGCTGTTAATGCAAGACGCCCCAGTACCTCTCTCCTTCTTTCATGCCAGTGTTTGTGGCTTGGATCTTGTCAGCACGGAAATTATAACATGCCAGGGGTGGTAGTCACAAGGTGGAACTGGATTAGGCAAGACTTTGTGGAAGTTAGAGACAGATGCCAGACCACAGAAGACTATAAACTTACCATGACCCTGCTCACTACACACTCCGTTCTCTGCCTGTAGATGGTATCTTGTGTTTTGTTGTCTTGTGATGGATTCATTAGCTTGGGGTCAATGAGACCTTTTAGCCTCACGTTTTAGCCTGGGCTACGTGGGCTATCTAACGGGACGTAGAAAGGGCACAAGGAGCTGCTTGTTTGGAGAAGACGTCCCAGCCATCGGATTTCACAATGCGGTGCAGTCAGCCGCTTCATTTCAAAGCACCGAGTCCTGGCTTCATGTCGATCTTGTCAACAAGCGGCATCATTAGTCGCTGACTCACCCTTCTCGACTGAAATACCGGTGTATGGGGGGGGGGTGTCAGCAGCCATTCTGGCAGGAAGTGTGGTAAACTGCCGTCCTTATGCTCTGTGGGTGTGCGATGGCAGGGAGAGACAGAGAGGAGGGGGAGCGGGGGTCCTATGAAAAGGATTCGCTTTTAGGGAGACACGCTGACTTCCTCTGGCACTGCAAAGACTGCAGAGACAAGGACATGGCTGTTCCGGCCCCGACAGCTGCGCAGGGCCCGTGTGCCGCTTCCAAGCGGAGCTGGCGGCCCTCCTAGGTGTGAGGGCTCCTGCTGGGGGAGCACCAGCTGCCAGGCTCGGCCAGTCAGCCGCGAATTCAATTACAGGTAGCCGGCTCTGGCACTAGCATAATGGAAATCACTGACCGACTTTCAGCTCTGATGCCCGCTGTGTCATACAAAGGCACTGCACACTTGGCTTCCACATGCGATGCTTGTCACCGAACGCCACGGAGTAGGAAAGCCGTAGCCAATAGAGACGGCCCTGGAAACGAGAGGCATAATCACACTGCAGCCTAGTGATCAAGCCGCCGCCGTAAGCTTACAATGTGCTGACAAGTACATCAAAAGGTATCTTGCTACAGATTCTATTCCATGAAATTATTTTGGTTATTTTGGTATATTTTTTGTGATATCTGTGTTCATTTTTATCACTATAATCGTGATATTTAATGTCCATACCGTCTCACCTTCACTCCACTCAGTAACGTCATTTTTTGAATGGATATAATAATGTCTCCTCCAAGATGATGGAGTTTCTTCCCCAAAGCACCCACGGCGATATGTCAAGTCCATGTTTTCGATTTTAGAAATGTTTTTGCTTTGTTTACGCAACACAAACTTAATTAATGGCTTCAAAAATTTGCTGTCCAGCTTCAGAAAGCATTTGTTTAATTCCAGTAAACATGTAAATGAAGCTGTCTGTGCTTGTACAAGTGGCAGTTTTCCTGCTGTGGTGTGTCAAATGACTTTTTACGGATTTGCCCGACAAGTTAGTTATGTCTCAACTGGATTTCGAGATAAAAGGTTCCCATATGAGTTTGTTCAGTCATTATGTCCTGTAAATACAGAAGCACCTTTTCTTATTTGTTGCTACAATACATTGGCTTTAAAAATGTACTTTTGAATACTTGTGTATTAAAAGCAAGGACTCCAGTACTTTAACTCAAGCAAAAATGTTAACGATCAGCTTTCATTTGTATGGCAGTAAAATCTGACCAGGTGTCTGTATATTTTCACTCAGGTTATGGAGTTGTGCATTTTGTGATTAAATGAAATGCTTGACATGAAGAGGTTCCTCTCTGCCAATGGTGGAGCTGTCATTACTTTGTTGCGATAAACTCAGTCACGTGTGCCTTGCCATATCGTGTAATTAGTGTGGCGGAACATTAGCTGGGGTGATCTGCTTTGCGGCGAAATGCCCCATTACGGAGGGCCGATTCCATCCGCTCCGTCTGTTCTCATTTGCTCAATGCCAAATAGCTGTGGCCCAAATCAATTGCAAGGTCACTTGATGGTATGGCCGCTGAAACTGTCCAGGAGGCAGATGTCTGAACCTGTTCTCCATGCATCCTGCCAGCAGCGGAGACACTTATGGGAGGCCTTGCATTGCTGAGGTCCAGTCTTTGGAATCATATTATCTATAATGACACTCAATACTGGGTTTATTGCATTCTTTGTTAGTTTTATTGGAAGATTCTTTTATCTCATAGTAATGCAGTGTGTTTAGTGTTCTCATTCAAAATCTGTTCCTGACTTCCACCCTGGTCGTGACGATGTTGTGCACTGAACACCCGCATGATCACACACTGTAAAATTCTCAATAAAGGACAGGGTTCCCCAAAAATGACAGGTAGAGGGAGTATCACAGGAAATCCATTCAGCATCCACTTGCTGAATTATACCAGTGTCCATGCACATTGCAATTTGTCTGACAATGACGCATCAGATCCATTGAAACCCAGGGTTATGGTTTTTTACATTTACCTTTAAAACCACAAATGAAACAATTGTGCATGTAATCACAGAACTTCAGTATAAAAAGCAATTTCTTTGTGGGCTCTGTGTAGGTTGGATTCCCAGTTTCTTTGTGGGCCCTGTGTAGGTGGGTTTCCCAATTTCTTTGTGGGCTCTGAGTAGGTGGGTTTCCCAATAGTGTGCTTCATTTCTTTTGGTGCATTTCGGAACGAATGTGGCTGGATGCGCGACATAAGGGCTTCATTGTTTCCAAGTCAGTAAACACCACTTGGCGTCTAGCTTAATGAAGCTACTGTCACATTCCATTTTCTTTTCTTACCATTATAATGGTTTTTCTTTGCAATTTATTTTCACAAAGGTCTCATTAAGCATAGGTTGGGAAACCTCATGATGTTTTTAGATGGTAAAACCACAATGTGAATGACAGGAAGCTTCCTTTTTGGGGAATAAGAAATGTATATAACTTTGTAAACAGATTTCCCACAATTCCCCTGGCACAGTGTTTCTCATCCCTGTCCTGGGGACCCCCAGACGCTCCTCGTTTTTGTTCCTTCCCAACTTCCAGGGAGTCTTGAAATCCTTAGCTGGATCAACCCATAGGTCTTACCTATTTTACCCATCTACTTATGTATGTATGATCACAATAGTCTGGAACCCATGTTCAAAATGACAGGACTTATGGAAGAAGAACTTGCAAACACAGAGCAAGCCAGGAACTGTTACAACTGAACAGAAATGAGTCATAATTGCATGACCTTATGACTGCACAATATCCTGGATAATGGCTGAGTTCAAATATGGCTCTTTCTAACTGCTCTAGTACATTCACCTTTTGTTTTTCCTAGAACATGCCCAAGCACTCCTATGCTCTCAGGTTACATTGCTCTAGGATTTATCAGGTCTCACTTACACTTCCCTTTTCTCCTGAGGCTACGAGTATCGCAAAAATTGGCTTCGAATGCTCCCCCCTTTTTATAAACCATTTTTACAGGACAATACTGGCCATGCTATTAGCTAAGGACCTCAGTGAGGAAGCTGACCCTTTGGGAGGGCGGAGCCTATGGACTGGCCTCTCATACCCTTTGGTATAGCCAATCAGATGAAAGAGCCACATGAGGAAGTCACTAACTGTATAGCACGTGTCCAAAATACACTAATATTCCTGCCAAAGAACCCGGTGTTTTCATGTGACTTAATCACGCTTTAAAACCCTACAGTTTGTTTGAATAGGACATTCAAATGTATTGTCAGAAATTATATACACTGCCATTAGAATTTCAATCAGAAAACACTGAAAAGCCAGTGACTGGATCATTATTGCAGCTCAGCAAAATTATGCAGCAGTAAAGTGAAGTCAGCTGAGTACCTGAATCTACTGACTGGCCAGGTTATCCCAGCGATGGATTATTTCTTCCCTAATGGCGTGGGCATGTTACAGGATGGGAATGCCAAGATTCATCGGGTTCGAATCATCGAAGAGTGGTTCAGGGAGCACATGTGTATTGGTGACCACGGAGTCTTTGTCACATTCAGCCCCACCCTGCGTGTCTTTTCCCTTATTTTGCCCTCAGGCGAGGCTTGATTCGCCACACCTGTACCTCGTGTAGCCTTACCTTGTGTTTTATTCCCCTTGTTAACCCTGCACACCTGCCTTGTGTTTACTCCTTGATGTCCTGCCCTATTTAGTCAGTCTGAATCCTGTTCCCCTTGTCAATTGTTGTTGATACCTTCTGTGATTGCTGTCAGTATTGCTCTCGTGTTTTCCCCCGAATCCCTGAATAAACGCCCCTTGGAGGGGTATAATCCTGACAGCCTGCAATATGAGTCGTTCATCCCGCCGCAATCGTGACAGTCTTGACCTTAACCCCATTTAAAGTCTATAGGATGTGCTGAAGAAGACTTTATGGAGTGGTTCAACTCACCTATCAGCAATATAAGATGTGAAAATGTGAAAATGAGTGCAAATCTGGATGGGAAAAAGTGTTATGATGTTGCATAAGCACATGGAAACAATGCATGGGCCCATGTGCACCATAATCAAAGCTAAGGGCGTTCCAACGGAATATTAAAGGGTGTGACTTTTTTTGGCCAGGCATGTATGCTGTATGATGTTGCCTCAATAAAAGTATTAGTCTTCCTATCAGCTACAGTCCCAGTACTGAACCCTTGTACACTGGCCCAAGTCAAATTGTTGTTCTCCAGGTTAAGATTCTGTAGGAAACACAAGATTAAATCAGACATGAACCTGCACTGAAAGGCCATAATATTCAGTTCTTCCTGTCATTGCAGGTAGACTCTAGTCAGGAATGGCACATATATTAACGTACAAAGCTATAGCACAAGAGCTGTGTCCAAGTTTGGGGGCAGCGTCCGACCCGGGACGCAGCCTCTGTACACCGTGTCCTTCCAATGCTACAAAGACCGCGAAGGCCGGAAGAGAGTGGCTGTGAAACGGAACGGTCTAGCCTTCAGATCCAGCACGCTGTGATGTAATCAGTCCACGAACATGTCCTAGGAAGGCTGCTTTCTCAGCAAATCCTGGGCCGTGGTCATGTAGGAACACTGCAGACCCATAATTCCCCTTATATATGCATGTATAATTACCTGGAATTACCTGGACATCCCTGGAAGGGAGACGTCAGGCCGTCACAGGGAAACTTCTAAATGTACACTGAAATCAAACATTCAGTCTCTCATTCACCCCCAACCACCCCCCACCCACTGACCAAAACCATTTCCTGCTCTCTCATTGTTGTACAATAAACTTAACAGTTGTGCAACATAATTTATACCATAGTAACTGGAGACTGTAGGAACAAAGGGAATGTTTTCTTTCGGTTTTTTATGAGACCAATTACCCCCCCCCCCCCCCCACCAAAAATGCACCTAAACATTAACTTCAACTGCATTCCCATTGCAAACAGATAAAAAGTTATAATTCTACCTTGCAAGGACTCTAATTAAGCTAACTGATTGAGGCTTTAGAGATTAATTATCCATTCTCAGCAGTTTGCAAGGCTAAATGAAATGATTTCTCACAGAACTTAATTCATACAGTCTATGGCTGAAATGATCCATGGACAGGATCTTGGGTATCCTGGAGCCCATCCCAGATAGCACAGGCAATAAGGCAGGGAACCCCCCCCCCCCCACAGGATACCAGTCCTTTACCAGGCAGACTCACTCCCACACACACAAGATGGGCAGTTTAGGGATGTCAGTTCACCCAGCATGCTATTTGGACAGCAGAAACCAACCAGACTTCAGCCCGACACGGGGAAATCAAGTAAACTCTACATTTAGGGTGGGATTTCGGCCTCAGCCATTGAGGTGTGAGGCAATGCATTTCAGCATTTCAGCCATGGAGGTGTGAGGCAGTGCATTTCAGCATTTCAGCCATGGAGGTGTGAGGCAGTGCATTTCAGCATTTCAGCCATGGAGGTATGAGGCAGTGCATTTCAGCATTTCAGCCATGGAGGTATGAGGCAGTGCATTTCAGAATTTCAGCCATGGAGGTGTGAGGCAATGCATTTCAGCATTTCAGCCATGGCGATGTGAGGCAGTGCATTTCAGCATTTCAGTAATATTTTTCAGTGTTTCATTATATGGTCACCCAGAAGAAGAATCAATCATATGTTATTGAATTCACACAACCTGTCAGGGCCTCCTCCACTATCTGGCCCATTTGTCTCAGTAAGAAATGTTACCACATATATTTTGCTACGGGAGTTATAGAATATTTTTCAGGCATGATGTGGCAGTGGAAATAATCCCTGAGGTGTCTCTCTGGATGCTGAGTCCTCTGCGCTTTCTCCTGTATGAGCTGATCTCCTCTTACCTCACGAACGCCGCAAGATTCATCATCCGCGGCTCACGGAGGCACTCGGTTGCTAAGCAACTGAACCGGGTCACATATCAGAGCACCAGTTCTAACTGGGGTGGCATAAGGGGACTGGGGCATGGCAAACCTGCCGCGGTGAGGCTCTCCTCTAACGCCACGGTGCAACGGGAGTGCAGTGCTCGGCTCGCTGACGGCTTCGCGATGCTTTAATTACCAGGCGCATGAATTAGCATGAAATTAGCATGCGTTAGCCGGGATGTGACTGCCAAAGGTACGGCGGCGTGTTGGGAGTGCATCTGTCCCTGCGCACGCTCTTTAGCGCTAACAAGACACAACAAGGAGGTTAGCGGGGAACAGATGCAGCACAAAATTAGACTCTCCCACATATCCAGTCTTACAAGCTCTGCATAAAAATCATATGCTAATAATAAGTCTGCAGTGTGCAGAAATGGTAAACAAGCAGGTTTTCTCTTCCGAACACAAACCCTTTCACAGAGTCTGGACAAGGGAAGCCCGCAGATGTCCATTGGAAGCACTTTACTCAAAACCACAATGCAGCTGTAGGCGAATTCATGCCAAACGCAAAACTATTCAAATAAATGAAACAGCCTCCTTAGCATTGGCTTGCTAGCCTTTCTGTGTCTTCATGGGTCACATGACGCGATGTGGCTGCTTGTGATTGCATATGGAATGCACATTGAGCGTGGAGGCATTCAATGGTTTTTTTGGCAAGGCCGTGGGGCAGTGAGGTGGTGTGGATCAGCAGTCTGCTGCAAACCTGATTGGCCGTCGATCTGAGGCCTCTGTGCCTGCCACTGCAAACCTGATTGGCCATCGACCTGAGGCCTCTGTGCCCACTACTGCAAACCTGATTGGCCATAGACCTGAGGCCTCTGTGCCCACCACTGCAAACCTGATTGGCCGTCGATCTGAGGCCTCTGTGCCTGCCACTGCAAACCTGATTGGCTGTCGATCTGAGGCCTCTGTGCCCGCCACTGCAAACCTGATTGGCCGTCGACCTGAGGCCTCTGTGCCCGCCACTACAAACCTGATTGGCCGTCGACCTGAGGCCTCTGTGCCCGCCACTGCAAACCTGATTGGCCATAGACCTGAGGCCTCTGTGCCCGCCACTCTCTTCTGGTGCTTACCTATCCATCAGCAATGCATGACTGTGCTCACAATCATGATAGTAATGGCGTACAAACGGACATAAGTGTCTAGGGCAGGATGTCTGCTTTGGAAATGCTAATGCTGAGAGATACTGTTCACTTTCACTAACCCTTCATCTATTAAATGCAAAACTGTAACACACTGCTAGCACACTACTGAGAACAAACCTAAACAAATTAACACTGAAGGTCACTGTGCACACATCTAGAGAACAGTAAATGAACCTGTGCAATTTTGCAACACATATTGATTTTGAACGCTTACCTAAGGGGCCATTTTGAGAGAATAAGGGAATCTGATGAATATAAAAGTTATGTAAATATTATGTGCAGTGATGTGCAAGTCCTAAGAGGACAAAGAAAATGTTTAAAGCTATATATCTGGGTGATAAGGGTATATTTGCTCAGAAAAAGTTAGCAACTACTCGTTATATGGGTAGGCTCCCAAACCTCTCCTCAGGGCCACCCCACCCCTTCCCATGGATTAATTACATTTCACCAGCAGTGCACTTAATTCATTAACTTAATTAGTTTCATAACTCAATCAGGTATCAATTAGTCATATGAGGTCTGCTAGTGTTTGAGTAAAAAAATACATAGTTACATTGGACGGTGGCTGCAAATACTGGCGTGACATTAGGAGACATTAACAGACATAAAGAAGAAAAAATATATAAACATCATTTTCCCTGCCTAAGACTTTTGCGCAGCACTACATACACAGGGCGGTGTTACGGTGCAGCTCGTACTACATACACAGGGCGGTGTTACGGTGCAGCTCGTACTACATACACAGGGCGGTGTTATAGTGCAGCTCGTACTACATACACAGGGCGGTGTTACGGTGCAGCTCGTACTACATACACAGGGCGGTGTCACGGTGCAGCTCGTACTACATACACAGGGCGGTGTTACGGTGCAGCTCGTACTACATACACAGGGCGGTGTTACGGTGCAGCTCGTACTAC
>JAODKL010000036.1:5131075-5143454 GCA_026780765.1 Petrocephalus schoutedeni | reverse complement strand
GATAGGGTTAGGCCTGTGTAATGGCGGGTTAGGGTTTGGCGTGTTTAGCACAGGTGGGATAGGGTTAGGCCTGTGTAATGGCGGGTTAGGGTTTGGCGTGTTTAGCACAGGTGGGATAGGGTTAGGCCTGTGTAATGGCGGGTTAGGGTTTGGCGTGTTTAGCACAGGTGGGATAGGGTTAGGCCTGTGTAATGGCGGGTTAGGGTTTGGCGTGTTTAGCACAGGTGGGTTAGGGTTAGGCCTGTGTAGTGGAGGTACAATATAGTTACTCTTGTTGAAGTATAACAGTGGTGGGAAGTCACGTTTATAGCCATCATATATTCTTACCAATATGTTGTTCTTATTCTATGTAATTAGGTAGGAATTTGTGCTATTGCTTAAGATGGGAATTGTTCTTTCTTTGAAGGATTAGCTTTTGATAATAACATAATAGTAATAATGACATTGACTCCTCTCCTCATCACCTCCGTAACAGACACACTTACTGCCACACGAGGAATGCATCCTGTGGAATTTCTGGCTGAAATACCCAGCGAATCGATATATCTACACATGCCTGGATCACACATGGACAGCAGCTCTAATATCGACTAAGCAGCCTAGATGAGACGAGGTTGTTAGCAGTTAGCTACCGGCCTGCTTTTGCATGTACCTGCTGTCTAAGGTCACTTTGATCGCTGACACTGGGGACGGTGTGGGCCGGCGGGGCATGACCGAGGCTGATGATGACACTACAGAGACATGCTTTGATGTGACTCCGGCCACACAGCACCGAAGTGAGACCAGCCAAGTGCTTTTATTTTTCTCCGCCTACACCCTGGGGCACAGTGAAGGTGACATTTCCTCTACGCTTGAATGTTTTCTCCCTTCTGCTAAAAAGTTCAACAACAAAACGAGCTTCATTGCGCGGCTGTGGAAAGGGACGTCAAATGCCAGGTATGGTCAGGCGAGGCCGCGTGGGCGAGCCCGAGGACGGCCTTGCGATGCCGCGGCTCCCAGATGTGCTTTTGAAAGACTTGGTCCATCTGTCATCTGCCCCGAAAAGGAATCGCCCTCACTGTCCTCTGTGCCACAAAATACACAGAAGTATGTACAAGGCTGGCCGGTGTGTTGTACACTTAACCCTGGCCTAAGTAATCACACTTCTCCTGGATATATTATATTTGGTCACTAATCTTTGCAAAATTAAGCTCTTCCAAAAATGGAATAATCACTAACTGAGTACTGCTATGCGTTCATTTAATTTAGCTCTATTGGCCTAGATCCATAGAGTCACATTCTCAGATCACTGGTTTGACTGGAAGTTCTCTGATTTTCTTCAAAGGTTTCTTTATATATGCAGGAGTAGAAACTCAGTATTATCAGACTTAAATTATCAAGTCAGACACACTTCATGTTAGGGGCCGGGAATCTTGGTTCTTCGAGGGCCACATTTTTGATTTTCCATTATGATAGTGAACAGTAGCCTGCTGGGGTCCTTTATGACAGACCCAGAGCGTCTGATTAATTCCACAGCTGGTTAAACGGAGTGCCTTTGATTCCTAGGGGAATGCTTCATGTGGTACATGCGCTGATTATGCATGTGTTTAATTTATAGTAAATGTTATAATGGATGAAATAAGAGTGTAGTGGCTGGTGAGGGAGCATTTTAATCTTCTCCTGCATTACAATCATGCATCCCCTTCCCAGCAGCAGCCGCGATACCCATGACAAGTAGGATTTGGTTGGTCAGTAATACTTTTCACGTGGTTTGTATTTGTGCTCATGAAGGCTTTGGTGCATGCACTTATAACTAGCTACATCATTTGCAGAACCGAGGAAGATCAGGCTTATCATTACTACGTTAAACTTGTCTTCACCTGATGGCATTTGGATGCTGTGGTGTAGAGGTAACCCTGCAGTACTTAGCCTCACCTTGTGTTTTTTACATCTTTCAGACTTATTCGGCCTTGTTCTTGGCACAGTGGTGGAGAGTCAGCAATAGCAAGTGTCTTTTGTCTTACCTTCCTGTTAGAAATTGATTACGCTTGGTAAGGTAGCACTAAATAATAACTCTAAGAAATGAAGTTCTGCTATAAACAGCAACAATACCCTGTAGCCATCAAGCCCCCACAAATGCTCTATATATATATGTGCAAACTAACTGTACTAAATGCTGTCATAAGCAAGTAGTTAACAGGGCTGCCAAAGTCAGTCTGGAAAACATCACGGGAGCCACACAGTGACTCTGCCTGTCTGTCCTGCTCTTTAGGACGCCTCCATTGCTCACCGGTTCCACCTGATGAGGGAGAAGCACCCGGAGAAGTTTAACAGCAGGTGAGAGGGACAAGCTGGAAGCCCGACGGGCTGGTAGGGCAGGAAGGGCAAGAATACGAGCATGAAATTTGGAGAGCTTCCAGAAGATAAAGCATCCCATGGTGTTGCCCTGTGATGAGGATGGCCGGTCCCGAGCTGCGTCCGGAGAAAACGAGCCAACGAGCCCAACGTCATTCGCCTTTCTGGTTCTTAGAAACGAGAAATTGGGTTTTGCAAAGTGTATCCACTGTCCAGAGACACCTAACGGACACCTAGCATTTCCACATTAATATACCAGCAACTCACTTTGTCTCCAAAAGGCCGCAATGATTCTTAATGACCTGAATAACCTAATCAGTAACCACACTGATGTGAACAGAGACAAAAACACATCCTCGATTAGTATGTGACCAGCAGGTTGATCTCCTTCCCACCACAGAGGTGCCTATGGCTTTTGGTACTGGCCGTTGAGTGGGTGATGCTCTGCAATGCCCCAGGCATCTCGGTGGAGGAGGCTGGGCATGGGAGGAGATCTAGGGAGAGAGCAGCTGAGATGGACGTCTGTGCACTAATGCATAGGGTACAATTTGTTAGAGGCCCAGTGACTTGTTAGAGGTCCAGTGACTTGTTAGAGGTCCAGTGACTTTTTAGAGGCCCAGTGACTTTTTAGAGGCCCAGTGACTTGTTAGAGGTCCAGTGACTTGTTAGAGGCCCAGTGACTTGTTAGAGGTCCAGTGACTTGTTAGAGGTCCAGTGACTTGTTAGAGGTCCAGTGACTTGTTCAAAGTACTTTGTTTTTGACAACAAAGCTTCCCTTTTATACAGTTTTTATTCAGCATTTTGGATTAAAGAAAGAGACATAAAGACAGATTAAGGCTCACAAAGCATATTAAGTCAATGCCAGGGCCTTACAATGCAGCAGTTACCTGAAATTAATTTCCTTGGCAACTCCTCTTAGTAGAGGGTCATTTATTTTTAGTCTCTCTGTAGACACATTTCTTGTGAGAGAATATTTAACACCTTTGTGTTACGGAGCTGGCCTTCCGCCCCTCACAAAGCATAAAGACTGATGAACTGTACCTTCAGTAAAGATCAACACTTCTACAGTTTATAAGTTGGTTTGAGTAATTGAGTCTCTTAAAGAACGTGGCTGGTATGAGGTGAGCACTGCCAAGGCACATCAGAGCCTGTGGGATTCCCAGCCAGCCACCTGAGTTGTGTGGAAAGCGGTCTTCTTTCCCTTTGTGCACCCCCTGCCAGCCCACCCCTTCCTCCACCTCAAGGACAATGAGGCATGTGTGAGGCCTGACGCGTCGCCCCCGTTTGGGAATGGCCAGCTAGCCATCACTAGCTGGGATGTTAATTATGGCTCATCTGGAGGACAAACAAGCAGGTGTGTAATGAGTGCCGACAAGGTCCTCGGAGGGCAGGGGACCCTTCGGATTAAGGGCATCTGCATTTATCTTCACCCATCAACTTGGCCGCCTTCCTGGTTGTATTACAAATGCAGGAACAAGGTCTCAGCCAATGAGAATCCTAAGGCAAAGTTACAGTTAGGAGCTGGATTGAAGAGCTGTCCTTATAAAGAGTATAAGGCTCTTTGGTCAGGAGAGCCCTTTCTTCTGGGAGCACCTCAACCACAGATCTGCTCTGTCTTCACCTGCAATCACCTTCCTGGTGCCCAGCGTATCCCGAATGCTCTTTCTCGCATGTTACTTTGACTGAGTAACTCTGCTCTCTCACTAGCTTCTTGCCATGTTTGTACCGCATTGTGTAGCTCCAGCTCTGATGCTGACCAGCACCTGTCACTGTTCCCTACTAGAAGCTCAGCCTAGTCACACTGGCCACCTAGCTGGCTCCTTCTGCATCACCGTGATGGACTGTCTGTATTTCACTTTGGACAAACACAACTGCTACATAAATAAATATAATGTATTAAATATAATGTAATGTAAATGATAATTAATATACCAGCAGGTTAGGCTTTGTTGGAGCACAGTCTAAGAATCTGCTAATATAGAGGTGCTGGATTTAAAAAGGGGAATATATTTCCCTGCAATGCCTTATGTAACACTTCCCGGTTTGTGTAACGGCTTTCTCTCCTGCAGACTGGCACATTCTGCTCTCTAGGTGTTCAGCAGCCAGTGAGTCACCCCATAGAACCTGTGCAGAGTCTCGGGCTAAGCAGAGAGGTCCCTTTGTGTGAAGCACAGCATCTGGCGTGCACAGATATGCCCCAGCAACCCCCCCCCCCATACAGCCGCCGCTGTGGGCCCCGCCTTTCCCGGCTTCTGCGGGCAGGGCGCTCCGTATCTTAACGGCATCGCTTATGGCATTTTGGGTTAAAGAAAGAGACATAAGGCCAGATTAAGGCTCACAAAGCATATTAAGTCAATGCCAGGGCCTTACAATGCAGCAATTACCTGAAATTAATTTCCTTGGCAACTCCTCCTAGTAGAGGGTCATTTATTTCTAGTCTTTCTGTAGACACATTTCTTGTGAGAGAATATTTTGCACCTTTGCGTTACGGAGCTGGCCGTCCGCCCCTCACGAAGCATAAAGACTGATGAACTGTACCTTCAGGAAAGATCCACACTTCTACAGTTTATAAGAGCCTCTTAAAGAACGTGGCTGGCATGAGGTGAGCACTGCCAATGGCCAGGGCAGCGGTATGCCCCCGAGCCAAATGCCCTTCATTTTACTGACAAATTCTAAGGTCTGGAGGCTGTAGAAATAGATGAATGTATTTTAAAACAGCGGCATTCTCTCGTGGCCTGCCCCCCTTCCTGTCCCTCCCCTGCCCCGCCAAGGCCCTGCCCTCTCCTTTGGGGAGGCGCGCTGCAGGCTGCCTCTCCCTCGCCCCGCTCACATGGGCTCTTGCTCTGTCACGGCGCCCGGTCTGCCGTGTGCGTCAGGAAGCCGGCGATTGGGACCCTGCAGCACCACGTGAAGCCTGCAGAGAGTAGCTAAATATACACCTCACCCCCCCACGCAGGGCTCCGTTCCATTAAAGTGCTTTATTTAGCGGCTTAGCTGCCATCTTTCCCGTATATAGTCTTTGTCCCCTTCTTACGCATACCTGCCCCCACACTGAGACGTCGGGAGACAGCTGGAGCTCTCTGCAGCTTCGACACTTCCTTGCATACAGCATCCTGAAGGGAATCATTGCTAATTACATGTACAGCATATCAGCACTCTTCGGCAGCCCCTCCCACCCTGAAAAGACACGCCTGCCCACGTTCATGAAGGGCCTCACAGATGAGCGCCATCTTAGCACCAGGCCCTCCTGAGAACGGTATGCCATTGGCGGCAGGCGAGGCCCCCGGTCATAACGAGCCAGCCAATCATATTGGATCGCTTATACATTCATTACAAAATACACAGTGATGTTCTGCTGCAGACATACTCACTGGTATCCATTACAGGTTTATTTCCGGCTGGTTTCAGCCTGAAATGGGATTTTTATGAAAGCTTTTTGAGTTTCTGTATACTACAAACGTTTTGTGGCATTTACTTCAATTAGACATACAGTATTGTGCAGAAGTCTTAGGCAGCCAGAGAAAATGATGTTAAATGATCTTCATGTTGTTGTAAAACTGTTATGATGCCTGTCGTAGTGTGTTAGCTTAGCCATTTCAAACCTTCTGCTAAAATCACCCAGTATTTGCAGAAACAATCCAATACAACCATGTATTTGTGACTCGACCACTAGCACACAATGTATGGCTAATAAAAAATGACTTTTTAAAACTAATTAAATAAATTAAGTGAGCTGGTGGTGAAATTTAACAAATACCTGGAATTGCTGGGGTGCCCCCCCAGAGAGGTTTGGGAGCTGATGTCCGTCTAGCCATCCAACTAGATATCAGTAACTTTTTGGATAACAGTACAAATTCTTATTAGTTTTTATTGAGTTATTCTTAATTTGCATATGTTCAAATACTGAATTGCTACCCAGACAAATAGGTTTAAACATTTCTTTTGAATGCCTAAGACACAGGTAGAAAATTCCAGACTTCCAGTCTTTTTTGCTGTTGAAATGAGGGTGCCAGTGACCTAGAGCCAGGCGTCCTCATCATATGTTACATTACAGTCACACCCCAACTTACGTCATTAATTGATTCCAAGAGCCCTGTTGTAAGCGGATTTTTGATGTAACCCAAAAATACTGCCTTAAAAATTCCTGAGATTTATTAGGACTGATAGATAGACGCAGTAATTTCCATTGATGTAAATACACCTTTAATTCATTATAGAAGTCAGTGTTCACTTTGCAATCTTAAAAATCAATGTTCACCTAGTATTCAGAAAAACAAAATAGAAACTGCTGTAATAAAAGTGACTACATTAAATATTTGGTACTATGTTTCATCAAAATAAATTATGTGATTTACGTAAGTTTCATCAAGCCCCTCCAGTCATTTGCTACTGTGTATACCAACGTAAATGGACCATGTTAACTGAAGTAAATTCTGTTCATTATTTACTTAAAATCGTAAAAGTAAAAGTGAAATTGAGTACAAAGGACTTTTAGAAAAAGTTGTAATTATTTTCGTCCTTCATTTCTCTCTTTTAAAGTAATATGTATGTTTCACGAGTGACGTAAAGTTGCAAAAAATGACCTTGTGTGAAATTAATTATTATAGCCCAGCAACATAATTTGACGTATGCCAAAGCGATGTATACGGGGGTAGTGCTGTATTCAGAATCAGAACTCATTCAGTCCTCCTTTAATCTGAAGAAGAACATTTGTTGAATTTGCCAAAGCTCACTCACTTTCCATAAATGGTACTTATTAATGAACTGGACTGAGTGTGTATTGGAGATCTGCTCTTTGATTATTATGGGAAGCATTATGGGAAAACCTAAAAAAGAAAAGATATAATTTAACAAAGCCTTGAAATATGAATATGTTGGTCATATATAAAATGAAATAATTGTTATTTAACGATATATTTAATCCTTTAAATTAATGTATTAAAATAGTAATGTGCACGGCCCCTGTCTAACCTTTCTGTCACTGTTTGTCCAATTCTAAGCTGCTCGTTATAAGTGAGGGTGTTTCGTTTAACTGTCTGCCTCTCCGCAGAACAGCCTGCATGGGCGGCAGGGACCGTGCCTGCCCGCTCGCGCCCCTCGCCCACTCAGCTATGGGCTACCAGACAGCCAGCCACCTCCTGGCAGCAGCTGAGGCACTAAAAGGAGCAAAAATGGAGACGAAATGGTCCCATGCTGTTTATTGTCTAGTTGGAGGGAGCCCCAGGTTAATGGAGATGTGAAAGGACATAAGGATTGGAACTGATCATCAAATGATGCCTCTGGGGACATAGGCTTTGTAGATAATGATGTACTGCAATGTACTTATAATGTACTTAAGGGCAGTAACTCTCTGCACACACACACACACACACACACATACATACACATACACACACACATACACACACACACGCACATACATACACACACACACACACATACACACACACACGCACATGCATACACATACACACACACACACACACTTACACATACACACCAGCACTCACCAAAAAAACACCAACGTACACCAAGAGATGCACCAAGCTTTGTCATGTCAGCCTGTGGAATTGTGTCACTGTGCTGCAGCAGTGCACTGATTGAGCCTCTGCACCTGTCGCAGTGGTGCTGCTGAGCCAAGGTTCTTAGCCTGTTCCTCTGACCTCACTGTCATCCTGGAGTCCCGTCGAGTACTACAAGAACAAGAACAGCTCTGGGGTCACTGCAAGAACAAGAACAGCTCTGGGGTCACTGTAAGAACAAGAACAGTGCTGGGGTCATTGCAAGAACAAGAACAGTGCTCGGGTCACTGCAAGAACAAGAACAGTGCTGGGGTCACTGCAAGAACAAGAACAGTGCTGGGGTCACTGCAAGAACAGTGCTCGGGTCACTGCAAGAACAAGAACAGCGCTGGGGTCACTGCAAGAACAAGACCAGCCCCGGGGTCACTGCAAGAACAAGAACAGCTCTGGGGTCACTGCAAGAACAAGAACAGTGCTGGGGTCACTGCAAGAACAAGAACAGCTCTGGGGTCACTGCAAGAACAAGAACAGCTCTGGGGTCACTGCAAGAACAAGAACAGTGCTGGGGTCATTGCAAGAACAAGAACAGTGCTCGGGTCACTGCAAGAACAAGAACAGTGCTGGGGTCACTGCAAGAACAAGAACAGTGCTGGGGTCACTGCAAGAACAGTGCTCGGGTCACTGCAAGAACAAGAACAGCGCTGGGGTCACTGCAAGAACAAGACCAGCCCCGGGGTCACTGCAAGAACAAGAACAGCTCTGGGGTCACTGCAAGAACAAGAACAGTGCTGGGGTCACTGCAAGAACAAGAACAGCTCTGGGGTCACTGCAAGAACAAGAACAGCTCTGGGGTCACTGTAAGAACAAGACCAGCCTCGGGGTCACTGCAAGAACAAGACCAGCCTCGGGGTCACTGCAAGAACAAGACCAGCCTCGGGGTCACTACAAGAACAACCCCGGGGGTCACTACAAGAACAAGACCAGCCTCAGGGTCACTGCAAGAACAAGACCAGCCCCCGGGGTCACTGCAAGAACAAGACCAGCCCCGGGGTCACTGCAAGAACAAGAACAGCGCTGGGGTCACTGCAAGAACAAGACCAGCCTCGGGGTCACTACAAGAACAAGACCAGCCCCGGGGTCACTGCAATAACAAGACCAGCCCCGGGGTCACTGCAAGAACAAGACCAGCCCCGGGGTCACTGCAAGAACAAGACTAGCCCCGGGGTCACTGCAAGAACAAGACCAGCCCCGGGGTCACTGCAAGAACAAGAACTGGCCCAGAGTCACCAAAGTGTCATGCCGGCTATATGGAGCCCGAAATCCAGCTGATGAGTGAATTTTGAGAAACTTTTGCCGTGGGAACAGCTCAACCCATAAATTATTGTTGACTCTTTAGCTGACATAATTCAGTGTTTATGAAGTCCAACCTGTCATTTTGATAGAGATGTGGCTCTTACCCTTGGCGGTCTAATCACTTTTAGTCCCTTTATGTTGCCAAATTGCTCTTCCATCTTGGCGGCGTATTTTACAGTTGCAGTTGCTTATTTATCTGTGGGGTTGTCATTGAGGCCAGAGGTATGAGTGCTTATCAGTCCACACACCCACTTGAGTGATTATTATTATTCCCTGGCTCTGCAGGATGAAGAACAAACTCTGGTATTTTGAATTTGGCACCACAGAAACCATCTCAGCAACATGCAAGAAGCTGAATGAGAGTCTGGAGGTAGAGGTGAGTCTGGCATCCTGTGACTCCCCTTTCCAGAAAAGCCCCAAGATCCGGACATTCTCAAAGAAAGCCAAAACACGACTTGTGCCTTTACTTTATAACTAAGTAGGGTTTTATCCCCATAGACTCTGTTGTCCGTCTGATACTATAATCAATGAGATGCAGTCACATGACCCTTCACCCCGTGCAGATTCATTTCACTCCCACTCCGTCTGGGTGCTTAACTTTTTTTGCCACTGAGTTTATAATATACAATACTGTATAGTACAGGGTTACAGTCTTGGTCTGTTTTTTGGTTCCCACAAGGAGAAACTCAGTTCTACAAAGATCTGTGACTGCGATCAAAACACGAAAAATGGTCAGAAGTCTTGTATTTTGTTTGGTTACTTGTTTGGTTACTTGTTTGGTTGGGGCTGGATTGGGGTTAAGAGCGTCATAGATGGAATTAGGATCTTTCCCATAGAAATTAATGGATGGTCCCCACAAAGATATTACACGTGTGTGAGTGTCTGCACTATTACCAATAGTATTAAAGTATGCTTTTGTTATATACGTGCGAAGTATGCAATGTATTGGCACTTCGGGTAATCATTTTAGGGCAATCGTGTCAGTTTGTTTATAAAGAATTTCATATAATTTCCATGGTGTGTGAACTTTAATGCAAACAGCAGTGACTTATAATACACTGGAGTCCTCAATCAGCTGTTGTCCTCATATGTCTTGATTGATTCATTTATATTTATGATCTCAGCCATAATGGCCACTCACTGTGGACGTGCAGTGAAGGGCGTAGAAGCCGTGTGTCAGCTTCAGGCTGTTAATAAGCGCGGAGGATGCTGACGTCTGCTCTTAGGACGGCTCCCTCGCTCGTTCTGTGCCGGTCAGTCTTTGGAAAGCTGCTTGTCTCGAGTGCCCTGTGACCCCTCCGCCGTCTCTGCCCGCTCTCCGCCCCCCTCAGTGTGACGGCGCCCTCCTCGACCTCAGCGGCACATCGCTGGAGGGCATCGCAGTCCTCAACATCCCCAGCATGCACGGCGGCTCCAACCTGTGGGGCGAGACCAAGAAGAGGAGGAGCTACAGCCGCATGAGCAGAAAGGTGCCAGAGAGGGCGCCGGTGAGCACCGTGACTGACGCCAAAGAGCTCAAGTTCTGTGTCCAAGGTGAGCTGCTTGCTGGGAGGGGGCTTTTTATAAAGCTCCTTTTCAGAACCTATGGAAACCTTTCGGATCAGAGTTTTCATCTACAGCACATGTGTTTGCAGAGTGGTCAGGTAATAGGTTTTATAAAGTTGCCAACAGGAATGATGTCATTGAATTCGCACCGAATGCCAAAAAGACACTTCAGCAAAGGGCAGTTCCTCATGCTGGCTGAAACCACTGCCAATGTGCAGCAGAATTTATTACTGCACCTGGTCTGGGAGAAGGAGAATAAAGTGTCCAAGTTGTGCGCAAAACGGGGAAATTTCCAGGCAGAAAGAAAGCAAACAAGAATGGGGCTTTTCTTGGCTGAAGATGGGGTTTGCCTCACGGAACGCGTTTGGTAGCTTCATCTATAAATGGGGACATGACTCACCTAGGTGCTGGAGGCGCCAGTGGATGAGTTGACTAGGATGAATGAGCAGAGTGGCCCTCATACGGTCATTCTGCAGCACATGACAGGACACCATGGACTCCTTTGGCTTCTATCGGAGACGCTGCTGACGGAATATGGAGCCATAATCACCTCCGGGCCAGGTTTTACTGTTAACTGATGCAACTATATATTCATAAAGGCCCCTGAATACCATACAAGATACTTATGTCACATACTGAGATTATAAATCGTCCCATAATAAATAACTATTTTATGAGGCTGTAATCAAGGAAATGTCACCTCATGGTAAAATCACCCATTAAGGGGTCAATCCACTTCATTGCTTTGTAATGACTGTGTTGCTCTGGAGCTTATTGGCGCGTGCTAAATATTTTAGAATGGAGCCTAAAGGCAACAGGGAGCAGCTCTCTGAAGGCTCCATTAATAGGCCTGGAGCCCCAGGTGGGGGCCGAAATCGCCGTTAGAGCGAGGAGAGAGGAGCAGGGCAAGGAGACTCCTCTAAGACACCGTTTTAAAAAGGCCCAGTTAACTCTGCCCCCTTCATCAGAAGGCCTCAGAACAGGACGTGCTCAGGAGAGACAGAGGCAGCCATGAGTAGCTCTACCAAAAACTGTAATGTTGACTAACGTAATGCACTGTTGCTTCTTAGCAGATGCTTCCAAGTGATTGGCATCATTGCAGCTATTACACATTTGCTCTGTACCAAATGTTTTACGGCTGCAGCTGGAAGGGAACTTTTCTCTAGGGTCCAACAGCAAACAGCCTTGTGGGACCTTAGATGACAGCGTTTCTGTTTTAGTTCCTGTCCTTTAACCCCCATATTACTGCCTGTCCAGGAGGCATCCAAGCCGCTCTTTCCTGTCAGCATTTCTCAGCTCCTGTCCCTTTTTGTGACACTCCTGTCATTCTGACTCCCGTCGTTTTCCCCAATGCTCAGCAACCTACACTGAATTTGGTTGCCATGGAGACCTATGGGTAATGCTCAGCTAAAGAACAACAGTAAGAGACGGAGAAGAGAGCTTCAGCTGCTTGTGTGACTCGTGTTTGCAGCGTTTTCACCAGTATCCAGGCACCCTGCTATCTGTCTGCCTGAACACGCTCCCTCACATTCACCCTGCTATCTGTCCTCCTGAACACGCTCCCTCACATTCACCCTGCTATCTGTCTTCCTGAACACGCTCCCTCACATTCACCCTGCTATCTG
>JAODKL010000036.1:4920159-4933860 GCA_026780765.1 Petrocephalus schoutedeni | reverse complement strand
TGCCCCCGAGCCCTGGCTCTGACGGGGCCGCCCTGCCCCCCTCCCCTTACGGCACACGACGGAGCCACCGAAGATAAAATGGGAGCTGGACGCAAGGCGCCGGAGCGTGCCGGCTGGCCGCGTGACTGCGCGAATTCCGGGCTCCGCCACTGTGGCCTTGGGAACACTGGGTGCAAAAGGGCCACAGAGAAGCAGGTACCAAGGCAGCTCGACTCCCAGAAGGACGTCCAGATCCAGCGTAATGCAGCACAGAGGAGCAGCACAGAAATTAATGGCCAATGTGTGAGTCACTCTATTTTATTCACAGGTCTGAAGGCAGACCTGTCCCCGTATTTAACACACACACACATTTAATATATAAGCACGTCACAAAGCACAATTATGTCAACAAACAGAGCAGAATCATCTTGAAACAAGCGCGTTAATATTTAATTTGTGTAACTGTTTGTGTAAAACAGACATGCAGCCATATAGACAAACACAGTAAAGCGGGGAATGAGCATCTTATAGCAATGATGACTTACCATACAGCCAAGGAGACACAGTGAGCCTTTTCTCTCACACCGCCATCCAAAATGCACAGGCAGCCATATTATGTATTATGTGGATATTGTTTCTCATACTTAAGCACTGATTATTTCATTTAAAACACAGGAAAACATCAACAACAGAGCAGTATTGTGCTTCCATGATCACAGACACGCTGCATTCTTTAAGTGATTAGCTACTTGACAAATTTCACTTGTAAATCTCAATGAAATTAATTATGATGTTATTTTATGACCATCCATCATTCCGGCTTCCACACCACTTACGAAGTGCAGCTCAGCCATATAAAAACATGAGGCCCCCTAGAGGCCAAGCTGAGAAGTACAGCAGCCAGCTAAAGCCATGCTTTAACTAATTGGGAGGTATTATTCCGTGATGCACAGATATCTATATATAAAAATTTTAAATAGCCAACTTACAGGTTCTCTTATCCACACAGCCCCTTTCCGTACTCAAAGACCTCTCCCTGCAAAATTCTCTGCAGAACTCAACTGACAATTCCCAAGGGGGTCTATATAGCTGATGGGGGGGGGGTCATACCATGTGAAGCACAGACCAGCTGACTTTACTCACCATCACTGACGAGCTTCTGCATGTAGATTCTTAATCTCAGCCAAAAGATTATGTCAGTCCATCGTAACCTCTATGTACAGAATAGCTCATTTCTGTGCAAAACAATAGAATATTTTTTTCTTATCTGTCTTTTCCTTAATAAACAGTAGAGGGCACCAAAGAGCGGTGCAATGGCCCAGAAGCTCAGAATTGCAGCATTGTGAAGCACACACTACCTACAGCCAGCATCCTTACGGCGAGTGCCACTGCGAGTTAGCCTGTAATAGGATGGTCACTGGTTTGACTCCTGTGGTTGTTAGAGTGATCATATACCCATCACTCAAATCAAGTAAATACATTTCTGCAGGATTACGTCTCCCAATTCATAGATAAACCACGAGCATGCTGATGTACTTAATGACTGTCATACTATAGACATTGTATTCCAGAAGGCTGGTCTCATTACTGGAACACAACAGATTTAGTACCGGGAATGAGGCTCTGGCTCACAGCTTTTCAATCTATAAAACAATCAGTCCAATAAAGTGTCTAGTGATAGCCTGAAGATTCCAGACTGCTAGGCCAGCACTGTGTGCTATGGTCTGCTCTTTGGGCAGACCCCAGGGGCTGGTCATACTCAGAATATGGTGCTGACAGAGACAACTGCAAGCTCTGGCCTTTTATAGAATGAACTAGAAAGAACCTGTAAGGGAGGGTAGCTGAATTCTCTTTTTCTACAGCACATGACTGCATCAAGGCACCAACAAATCATCTATTGGCTGTTTATATATTTGTAAAATATATAATATTTATATATACAATTTACTTATTTGAGACAACCTTCCTACATGGTTCCAACAGATACTGTGGTGTCATGCACAGCCCCGCATCAGTGAAGGATCACCAGACCACACCATTGGGAACTGGCAGATATCATAAGAAAGAACTATGTGTATAAATCACTGGCCCCAATGCCATTCAATTACAATTGCAATTACTGAGGGATGAATTCAATGCATCGGAAGTCTTGACTTTTTATCACAATTCAATTTTTCGATTATTTTGATGATCTTTTTAACTTCACAGGAAAAATTCAGCTACATTACCATGGGAACTTAATTACACACTATTAATGGAATACAAAAAAGTAGAATCTCATAATATTGTTTTTCTTATTGTTATCACTACACAGGGAGAAGGAGCCAGTGTAAAATAGTTAATAGGCCAAATACTGAATAAGCTGTACAGAAAAAAGAGGCATTAAAGGAAACTCTACCTGGTTTGGGGCTGCTGGAGGTGGAATGACGGGAATTATAAGCCTGTTGCAGGTCGGTGCTTTGAGACCTGATGAAACCCCTCGTCCTCCTCTCCGGAAAATGCCTGATCATGCAATGCAATTATATCCACTATTTTAGCAGCCGTGTCTTTAGCTGTGCTGCTGCTAACTTTGAATACTGATGACGTTCAAATATCAGCCAAGATGGACACATCAGACTTATGCCAAAATCTTGATTTCTAGAATATCCTTCAATATCAATATGCAACCAATATATCAAGCATCTGTAAGGCTAACATTACTTTTTACTTTGAGTCTTGAACATTGCTACCATGTCTAGCAAAAATGACTCCTTTGCACTTTTGGGAAGACAGGCATTTCCAAAAAGCACTTTAGCATATAGATTATCTTACCCATTAGAGAAAGGGTTCTGCACTGCAAAACAGGGCCTTTCCCAAAATCACCACGGCTCTTCCTTTCTGAATATTAATAAGCCTCCACCTGTCAACCATCACTTCATAAATGGCTGCTTTGTGCTTTTACCTGCAGCACATAAACATGAGAGCATGCAAACCAGAAGCAGAAGTATCGTTATCTTTAAGGTGGATTCTGCCCCCAAAATCGATTTTGAAATAAACAGGTTGATGCATTGAATAGCCACCTTAAAAATCGATCCATCTTTACACCCCTAAAAGAACAGTTACAAAACACTAACAACAACGGCCTGCATTTCCCTGCTTACCCCTGCGACATGTAAGGCCCAAATGCGTCAGATGAGAGTGACGTCCAGTGATCCATCATGCTACCTGTAATCAATACTTCATCACATTTTTCACACGCAGGATACAAAGCACCTTGTACAAGTGCTATACTGCTGTCTCTTGCTGAACGGTCACCTGGACAAACTTGCATGCTAGACAAAAACATTGTGAAGTGTCACCTTGCGCTAGACGCAGGCTCCTTATTATACGTTTAACATTTCTGACAGATTATAGAATGTAGTACACAGACTGCAAAGCATAAGGTCGAATATGTGAAGCGGGTCCCTCTTCTTAAAACACGCACTCCTTCCTGGTCAATTAGGCATTTTAATAGCATGTAACCTTAAAACAGGCAACACCAGTGTGATGTAACGTAAACGGAGTCACGCAGTCCAAGGGAGACATTACATAACACCGCTGTTTCGTGCAAAGCAATCAAAATAGCACAAAATGTGTCTAAGTCAACAGCAGGAACTATTTCACAACTTTCCTGTCACGGTCCCAGTTGGTACTGAGTGCGGGCGCGGCGTGATGGAGCACTGTGACCTGTGGGGACGGCGCCTTCGGAGAGGCGGAGAGGCACGGTGGCAGATTGGGGGGCCACAGCACGCAGCCACAGCGAGAGCGCGGTGGACCTCCCGCCATCAGCAGACACCTCAGTGGCAGATTGGGGGACCGGGCTCCTGCCTGCCACAGCACGCAGCCACAGCGAGAGCGCGGTGGACCTCCCGCCATCAGTAGACACCTCAGAGGGATCTGGGCTCTCTCACAGGCCTGCGATATCCTTTTGACACCGACCTCTGGACTGCTACTTATTTTGCGGTTTTCCCGGAGGAGGTCAGATATGGTGATGTGCCCGTCTGTCACTCAAGAGTAATTTTTATGGCAAAAGTAGGTCTGGCCATAAGCATAAAATCTGTTGCACAGGTAGGGAGAAACAGCGAGGCATTAACGCTGAAGTGGCATCAGCCCGTTTGCGTGGCTCAGACAGCCGCGTAAGACGCCATGGTCGCATTACGTAAGTTAGATCATTATATAAAAACAGATCAGATCACTAAATGCGAGATATTTAAAGAGGAAGACCCTCCACTTTAACATGCCCTCAGTCACATACGTGTAATTGCACTGAAATCAGTATCATTTTGGACGTCACGATAATGATGCCTGCTTAAGAAATGGCAGAGTACACTTAGTAAGACAATCAGTCGGGCCTGCACTGCCTTCTTTGTTTATGTGCTCCGCTCCTACTCACAAACACACAGCCTACACGTGCGGTCATCCGGCGTCTTACTCAGCAACGGCAGCTGTGGAGGTCGTGTGAATTTGTCAGACATGCCAGCACGCTGGAGGTGAGCTCCGCCATCGCTGGGTCTGCAGCCACCGGCAGCTCACCTGCCTGCTCTGAATTATGTAATAAAGGTTATTTGAGAGGAGGGCTGGCAAAGCCCCAGGTGGATGGAAATCGAGGCCATCGACTCCCCACAACAGTTCCCATCATTTTCACAGTGTAAGCTCCTGTATTTTTAGCGGAGGTACAGCTCGGACTCTCCGGCCTTCCTGCCAGCACAGCCTTCTGTGTGATACATCCATGAGTAACTGTGCTGCCATGGCTTTGGGTTCACCCCTGTGAGCTGACCGATACCCAACATACGCTGGTGCCTGGGGCCGAGCCCCACCCACCGTGCTTTGCGATCCGGGCCGGGGCGGTGACTATGTCCCCCTCACCTGTCGCAGGATGAAGCTGGTGGAGGTGGTGCTGCCGTCTGAGCGCTTGAGTCGGCTGCGCCGTGAGTAGGTCCCTCTGTTCACCTGCATGGGAGAGCAGCAGCCACGTCACTGGGCCCGGCAGACGAAGGCCAGCTGGGACGCCTGGGTCCCTCCGCACCGGGACCGAGCTCATGAGACACCTTACGAGGGCTGTCCATCTCCAGCCTGCGCTGGGCCTACGCAACCAGCGCAGAACAGCCTTTGGCATCCTACAGGACAGCTGCAGAAAGCCACGGATGTGGGAGAGAGTGTCACACGCATGTGACTGGCAGTGAAGCTCACACATTTCCAAACGGATGTCATTCTTATTAGACTGACCTAATTATGCTCCGATTTTTTGCTCCATTTTTAGGTGAACTATATCCAGTACTATATCAAGTAACCGTGTCAGTTAAGCATTAAAATTCTCTTTTTAACTGGATTTTTCAAACGGGGTCACATTATCTAGGTCACCTCCTTTCAGTCACTTTGCACTGGCCAGATGAGTCCCCGCAAGGTCACAGCGCCGAATCAATCGGATGCAACATTTAAAAACAACAATATAAAAAGTAACAGTGCGGCGCGTGTCTGCAGGGCGCTGCATCGGCATCGGTATCGGTATCGGTATCGGAGCCGCTTCCCGCAGGGTCTCCGAAGAGAGATAGAAGCGGGGACGGGACGCGGGGACGGGACGCAGGGTCTCCAAAGAGAGCCGTCAGGGGCGCAGGCTGGCGCGGCACCCAGGGAAGCGGGGACGGGACGCGGGGATGGGACGCGGGGACGCGGGGACGGGACGCGGGGACGCGGGGACGGGACCCCGGCGCGGCACCCAGGCGCGGCACCCAGGGACGCGGGGACGGGACCCCGGCGCGGCACCCAGGGACGGGACCCCGGCGCGGCACCCGGCGCGGCACCCAGGGACGGGACCCGGCGCGGCACCCAGGGACGCGGGGACGGGACGCGGGGACGGGACCCGGCGCGGCACCCAGGGACGGCGCCCCAGCCCCGCGGTACCTGGAAGATGGGCTTCTGCAGCCCCTCGCCGATCTTGTGCCGGGTGTAGATGTGCCGCGACATCTCGGCCAGCTCGTCGGTCCACGGCGGCGGCTGCCGCTCCGGGCCGCTCCACTGGAAGGGCTGCGGCTCCAGCTTCTCTGTCGGCTGCGAGCTCCGGCGCAGAAACGGCTCCTCCCGCGGACTCCGCCGGACTCCGGCTACCGGGGCGGGGGCGCGCGTCGTCGGGGGGCGGGGGCGCGCACGGCGGCGGCGCGCTACACCTGCGTGACATGCGGCGCATCGGGCGCTGTGCCGAACGGGGACGGCGGCGCGCCGGGAATCCGGTAACAGCGTGACCGAAAGCGACGCATCGCGGCCAACAAACCGCCAAAGAACGCGACGAGGCTTTCGGGTCAGTGCCACGACCATTAAAATAGTTCATGAACTGATTTTAATCGATTTGTTTAATCAACAAAATAATCGAGTGTAATTAAAGAACTTAAAAGCAGTAGTTATTATATATCCCTCCGGTTGTAGATATTACAGGGCAGGCAGGTGGCGTACCGCTGAGGTCCCCTGGGCAGGGCACCGGTCCCATGTGCTGCCCCTGCGCTGTCACCATGTCCCATGGGTCACATGCAGGGGACCCATTTCCTGGCTGCCTGCTGTATACACCAAATAATGTCTTTCTGCAATGTCACTGGCCAAGGACACATAGAATTAGCGTACGAACTAGTCAAAGAAAGCAGGACAGAAAAAGATAACTAATGGGCCACTTGTGTTAAGTGGATAATAAGCAAACTATGGCCTGGCACTGAGGGCCCCACAGAGGCTTTCCAAAATACAGGAGCCTGAGTCACAGACGTGACTGTCGAAATGTGACAGAAGGCGATGGCGTCATAGCTGACGAACCCAGGTACCAGCTCCAGAGCACGAGGACTACAGCAGACGGGCAAGTCAGACGTACGACTGCATCCATCTGCGTAGGAGGAAACGGGCATCGGGCAGGCGAATGGACACCGGGCATCGGGCAGGCGAATGGACACCGGGCATCGGGCAGGCGAATGGACACCGGGCTCCACAAGACAGGCTCTCAGTGACGGACAACAGGACACACTTACTGAGGGGCGGCTCGACCTGAAATCGCTCACTTTTAATATCATGCACCAAAAGCATAAGAGGGCTGTTACAGGGTATAATTATACATATCAACCAACCACAGCTGAAACACAGTCATTTTAATTTCAAAGGCTGTTTAGTATTCTCTGGGTGTTACAAATTGAACAATATACAATGACAAGATAAGACACAGAGGACCCTAAGGATATAAAAGGCGGAGTACAAGAGAAAATGACAAGAGTGGACAAAGAGGTCCCAAAACCGCTCTTTACACTAAACATACAGCAGCTCCTGGAATGAATTCTTTTATTTCAATTTTCAAAGAAAACAAGGCATCCAATGGCAAAGAAATGCTTACAAATTTAAGGTGCAATCCCTATAATGCGAGATATTTTACATCTAATATACAACAGATTTTGTAAAGGTCACAGAAGGGTTATGCTGATTTTAACTGGTCATAACTGCTGCAGAAAAGTGCAACTGGACTGCACTGCAGGACGGTCCTCCATTCGGAAATTTAAAAGATAAAAAAATGTCTACTAATTAGGTTTACTGTGTCTGTTTAGCACATAAATATTTATATTTTTTAACATTAACAGATCGGTAACATTTGATCAGCAATTAGTTTGATTTACGCATGAATGCATCCTGCTTGTATAGGAAACCAAAGAGTATAGCAGGAGGGTTTGATTTGCATTTGGAAAAAGGAAGTGACCCAGTAACAAAGGAAATATTACAATTAAAGTACAAACTGCAGTATAAGAGCAGTCATTTACAGTAAATTAACGTAAAGCCTGACGACAGCTTCTCTCGGAGTGCAGAGACAGCCAGTACTTGCATATGAGGCTGTTCTCTGTGGCATTCTCAGCCAGTGGGTGCGTAGCACACAGGCCTCCGGCGCGAGCCCGCAAGGCAGACCCGTCACCACTCGGGGCAACGCACCGCCGGGCTTTAATGTGTCCCTGACCACAGGCCCGTCGCTCAGCACTGCTCGGGTGCAGATCCGACCCCAACCCAAATCCCAAGGTGTGTGAAGACTTGGCACATTAACAAGGTACGTGTGTTAGACCTTTACAGAGCCAGCTGAACGTGTGTGCAGCTCCCACTTGCCGCACACCCACTGCATGATGCCAGATAGCCTCATTAACCTGTCAAAGGTACAACGATTCACCCCCCTTTATTTTAAACTCGAAACCTGTATTTTCATTCGCATGCTTGTGTTCATTTGAAGAGAAAGTGGAAATGGGTGTGGCCTCCGCAATGTAAACTGCTGCCTGAGGGCAACACGGGCACAGCAGCACTTCTGACAGCGTGCAGAGGTGGAGACGTGGGAGAAGAGAGCCCACGCAGCCCACACAATGCTGAAGGTGTAGATGCTCGGCTGTGTAGTGAGTTTGCAGTGTCAGGGAGCCACGGGCCCTGACTGCGCGACAGAATGAAATGGAAAGCCTGCTTCCAAGCGCTCCGGCTTAGTGGGGATATAAAACGAACGGGACACTGTGAAAGTAGCAGCTAACTAAATGGAAGGTTGAGTGTAGACAGCCAAAGGAAAGATGTGCCCTTGCTCTGCTAAGGCCACGGAACCAGACTGCTGCCCGCCGCCTTAGAAGGAGCCCGTTCCGGGGGGGGGGGGCAAAAATAAAGGAGAAAGCTGGGCAGGTTACCTAAGTGATGTTGTGTGGGACGGGGTTCTCTGGGATACTGACGGTCTGACTGCACTGTACAGGCTTAGAGCAGAGGCTGCTGGTAATAGGTAGCTTGTGGCTGTGGGGCGGCATGAGCCGGGGCTGCCATTTGATAAGCGGCTGGGGGCATGCTGGGGTTAGTGTTCTGATAGGCCGACATGTCCATGGCCACGCCCATCTGCTGCGGGTAGGAGGCGGGGCCACCCGGTGGCTGACCCATGTATGCTGGATTTACAGCACTGGAGAAACGGAGGCAAAATGTTAGGAAAGAAATAGCCACATTAGCTAAGTAAAGAACTTCAGTTTATCCATATTAAAATTTGAATTCAGACATTAAGAAATAATGTATGCATTATGAAACGGATGCGTACCCAGTGTAGGCCGGCTGCTGGTGCTGGCTGGCTGCGGGGGCCCCGGTGGCTGGGGGCAGGGAGTGCAGGGACGCAGGCTGCTCGGGGCCTAGGTTGTAGGCCGGTCCGGGGGGGCCCTGCACAATGCCTGACTGCATGTATGCGCCCCCCTGAGGCTGGCCTGGATAACCCTGGGAAAACATGACACTCACATTATTATAGCAGCACCTATTGTAAACGTGCCGAGATACCCGCATCAGAGTATCGCGACAGCCGCTCTTAGCTTTAGCCGGATCAGCCCCATTCGGCAAAGTGACTACACAGAACAGCATGTTATTATGATGGGCTTTAACAGATCCCCCCCCCCCCCCCCCCGTATTTCTCCCATGGAAGCTTGGGAAGACAGCGTGAGTAAGACAAGGCAGGCAGGTGGCCCGGCGGCTCGCACCTGCAGCGTGACCCCCGGGGCGGGGGGAGCGTAGTGAGGCTGGGCCTGCAGCTTGGAGTAGGCGGAGTAGATGGGCGCCTCATTCATCAGCTTGTTGTACAGCTCCAGGGCTTCCAGGACCTTCACGTTCAGCTCTGAGAGCTCAGAGTGCTTCCTGGTTGTCAGAGGACATCACACCAAGCTTTATCCTAGCTGTGCCATATATACTTACAGTGACACCGTCACCTTGTTCGTTCTGTCGTCCCACAACCCCAGAGGGTGCAGACTTACACACAGAGCACAGATAAATGCATGGTGGCGAGTGGGTGAGTCACTAATAAGTCCTCTCGTTATTAATAGCCAGCAATGGTTTGATATTAGCAGCGGCACCGACAGGGAAGCCGGCAACTTCCACAACGCTAATAAAAGGCACACGTCCCGGGGCAAACATCACATGCTGACATTTTCTATTATTTTACACTGTTTAAAGACGTGTGCAGTGCAGTGCAAAGCATGCTGGTGACTGCATCATTAGCCCTGCTGACCGTAGCGCCGCTGTTAGCCAATCGCGTCAGCCAATCGCGTCAGCCAATCGCGTCAGCCAATCGCGGGCACTGGGTGGGATCAGAACAAGCATAGGGGCATAGGGGGTGCTCCCAATCAGCGGTCACTGCTAAGAAGATGTGTTATTAAAGCGATATCGATTCCATCGATTTTGTCTGAAGTATGTGGCCACCTTTAGAATGGTTTACTCTTAATGATATACATAATGATAGCTGACACTTTCGGGCTGCAATTGGAACACTCAAAGCCTGAAATATATCTGTAAAATAAAGGCGAAACATGGATTAATAATAATAACTCATTATACCTTATACCTCAGTATCCTACACAGGATTCTACACACCAAAACATTCCTGGAAAAGTGGAACAACGGACTGAAGCATTAGGAAAAGTCAGAGTTTGAAGTCTAAGGGGCTAAAGGAATAAATCGAGACTGCTTACCTGTCTATGTCCTCTAGCCTCTCATCGATTAAGGGATTCATCTTCTCACAGGCATCTAAGGTGGCGGCAAGAGGACATCAGGGAGACAAAGACAGAAAGATCACTGGAGGAAAAGACAGAGTGGAGCGTCCCTCACCCTCGAGGTGGAGCAGCTCTGGGCTGTCTGGCTCTCCATCTGCAGGGTCTTTGTTCTGCAGAAGATAGAGAGTCCTGTCCATCTTCTCCTGCAGACACAGCACAGAGCATCTTTAGAACGACCCTACGAGCCATCAATGTGGCGCAGATTCGAGGTGAAACAGCAGCCCAGAAGTACAGTTATCGGGAGGGAGACACACACCTCATCTATAACCACCACCTGAGGCTCCAGCTTAGTGTCCGCAACAGACTCTTCAGGGGGAGCTCCGTGCTCCACAAAGACGGCTGGAGACAAAATGATAAGGCATGAAGTTCTCATAAAGGAGCAGACTGACCAATGAGAGGCCTGTAGCCACCCCACCTGGTTCAGGTTCTGCGTTCAAGTTGGTGGTGACAAAGTTGGAGGGGAAAAGGCCAACGCCTCTATGGTTCTCTCCTTTCCACCAGTTGGGGTCGCTGTGGGATCACAAGGAGGTATTTAAACAGCAGCCATCCTACATTAGCCAAACAGGGGCTGGATGTGGCGGGACGGGCACCTGTCATCCAGGATAAGCAGCAGCTCCCCCCCCCGGAAGGTCAGCTCGTTGTCCTCGGCCGCCTCGAAGTCATAGAGGGCGCGCACCTTGCGGGCATCCTGGGGGGTGCCGCTGTTAAAGGGGGGGTCCACAGGCACCGTCAGCGCCCGCGTGTCTGTGTGATGCTTCTGCTCCTGCAGCGACAGCTCGATGGCTGGGGGGAGGACACAGGTGGGGGGGGGTCATGTGGATTATGGGGGGTGTGTCCTTCTAGCTGAGCACATGAGCACTGTCATTAACATTAACTGGCTCCCACCCGTATAAATGACAAAAGACTGCCTGCATGGAGACTGCCTGCATGGAGACTGCCCGCATGGAGGCTGCCCGCATGGAGGCTGCCCGCATGGAGGCTGCCCGCATGCAGACTGCCCGCATGCAGACTGCCCGCATGGAGACTGCCCGCATGGAGACTGCCCGCATGGAGACTGCCCGCATGCAGACTGCCCGCATGGAGACTGCCCGCATGGAGACTGCCCGCATGCAGACTAATAATGACAACAACTAACTAATGATGTCAAACAGAGACATTTGTCAGGAAGGGGTCCTCACCTTTAGCCAAGTCATCATCGTCTGAAGGTTTGCCTGCTGCAGGGTTGCTAGGCTTCACCGTGGAGAAGCTCTGTCACCAACATAGACAAGAGCCACACTTAAAGCCAGGCTCAGCTCATATCAGGTTTGTTTTCCTTGTGAATTTGATTAGATTACCGAATACGATTCTACCATCACTGGAGCACTACAAAGTGTCCCTTTCGAAAGCTACTCTGTAGTCGAAGTTTGAGGAGGGAATGGGGTACTGGGGCACAAGGGAATGTCTCCCTGGTCCATAAGGGAATGTGGGGATCCAGTCCACCTTCTTGAGGTTTGACAATAGCTGGCCATCATGCTCAAAGACTAAGTGAACACCCACGGAACCACAGTCCTGGAGGAATGGCATGGATCAGCGGCACAACTGGGCCAGAACCGAGAAGCATATGTCAGGCGGTGGGGGAGGGAGGATGCAGCCACCTGCGTGCCGGAGGACGGGAAGGTCACACCTTCCTCCTTCAGAGACTTGATGGTGGCACCGACGAGGCTGAGCTGGGGGTCCTTCTGGAACTCATCTGCCCATTCCACCATGAGGGCCTTGAGTTTCTCACACACCTTGGGGTGGGCCTACGAACGAGGATGCCCCCCCCATCACGTCACCGAAGGGCTTACACTGAGGGAACCCGCAGTCCCAAAAATGACAGAGATGGAGATGGTACCTTGTTCAGGACGCCTCGGACTTCGCTGGCAAAGTCCCGCGAGCAGATTTCCAGGTGGAAGATCTTGCCGCTGTTTGATACACAAGCCCCCAGCAACTGGAGGAAAAAATGAAATCAGAGAACAGAGGGTTACAGATTAGAGAGCTGGTGCTATTGGGTTTCACTCAGCATGGCCGCGTTTCATTGTGTTTGTGTGTAACAGCAAATATGTACCACGGTGGTGCAGGAGCAGTAACAAGATTTAAAAAAAAAAAAAAGTCTACTTGCTAATAAAATGAGATGCGAGCAAAACTTTGGCTGGTACAGTAAGAGAAAAGGTTATTTCATATGAGCTGTAAAGATTTTAAAAGTACAAGGCAGGCGTGAAACCTTGCAGCTGAAGCCTGTGATGTCGGCTGTGGGAGAGCGAAAAAGTGGGGGCAGCCATCGAAGTTACTGGGTCTCCGGGAGCCCAGCGCAGACGTGAACAGGCTGAGACTCACCACGGCGCTCTCTAAAGCCCCCGTGCAGGTATCCCCCCTAACAGGGGTGGCCAGAAGCTGCCAGCCTGCTTCCCAAAGTCGCTGCCATATGGGTAATGTTCAAACTATCAAAAACTCCACTATGGCGACAAAAATGAGGCAGGGCGGTGCTGCTGGGGCAGGCAGAGAGCAACCTCAGCATTCTGTGCTACACTTAGACCCCCCCCCCCATGCCTCTTCCCTGGACGTCACAAGCTCCAGCACGGCATGGCAACAAGGCGGGTGGCCAGGATGCGGCCCGAGCGGCAGAGGGCGGCAGGCCTCACCGTTAGTGCCTGCATGGCGACGTGAGGGACCTTGTGGTTGGCCCTCCGCATGATGGCCCGCAGGCACTCTTTGGCGCTGTGGAATAAGGAGATCAGAAAGTACATGTGTCACACAGGCAGCAGAAGACAGACACGGGTAACGGGCCACGCTTCCGGCCATAATGGAGGTGCGATAGGAGGCAGGAGACACGCACCCATTGGGGGTCGTCCCGATGCGGTCACATATATCCATGATGAGGGCCCAGTCATCAACTGTGTTGTTTTCATTTGTTGCTTTCTCTGTAAATGTGACAAAAGGACAAGTGTGGCAGCGCCTGTCTCAGCCGGGCTGGCAACTACCAGCAATGGAAAGCAGAAGATGTGGAGGAGCCTCTAAGGCATTAAGGCAGGGCTACTCTACTGTTACTCACAATAAGTATGGCACAAACTACCCTAGACTACTCTACTGGTACTCACTACAAGTATGGCACAAACTACCCTAGACTACTCTACTG